>APFE031665935.1:31970-66970 GCA_000404065.3 Pinus taeda
ATTTATTCATTCTTTTCAAGTTCTTTTCTCTTACAAGTTCAGCAAGCAATTAGAAACCACCATCACACACACTTTCACTCATATAGAAATCACTTTCACACACTTGCACTCATTTGTCTATAATCATCATTCCACTTTAGGAAGATAAGTTAATCATAAACAACCCCCCTAAAACAACAAAAGCTCTAAGAAAGTTACTTAAGTACATATAGTACACCCTCACTTCATCAGCTTACGAGCCCCGGGTTGAAAATTAATACTAGCAATTTAGATAACAATAAATTGACTAAACATCTCCATCTCATACTCTGATGAATGCTCAGATGCCATGACTATTGTGTGTGTACTATACTTGGGCTGCCCTTTGATGCTGGTATGAAACTAGGTGTTGTTGTGATATCTGCCACCAAGGGGAACAATGAAAAAAGGGAGTATTAGGAGGTGAATAATATGATGGGAATAGGTGTTATGGGGAGAAGTTTTGTTTAGGGATATGTAGGGGGGTTTGGGGATTTGATAAGGTAGGGTTTTGGGGTTTTGATAGGGTAGGGTTTTGGGGTTTACATTGACTAATGAGTGGAGGGATAGGGGATAGGGTTTGGTAGTGTTTTAGGGTAGGGATAATAGGAAAAATGAGAATGGGGGGATAAGGAAAAATGGTAAGAAAAGGAAAAATGAGGGGTGAAAACGGGGCCTTGACATCAACACCACAATTTTGCAACCCTAGCAACAGTGGCTTTCGTGTTTTCTAGTGGTTGGTTTTATGAATTTTAGTTGCCACTATACCTAGCCATGAACCACCATAAAATTCACAAAATTTGATGAGCAAGCCACGATATAGAGCCTACCTATCGATTTGAGGGGTTTCACAGGCAACTTGAGGCAATTTGGCACGATTTCGGGCCTTTGTGGGTGTGCGCCAGGTGACAAACCCATTGCGCTGTGCTCTTTATATGCACGACGCCCTTGTA
This sequence comes from Pinus taeda, assembly GCA_000404065.3. Taxonomy (NCBI): domain Eukaryota; kingdom Viridiplantae; phylum Streptophyta; class Pinopsida; order Pinales; family Pinaceae; genus Pinus; species Pinus taeda. The sequence goes on from APFE031665935.1 coordinate 32,942, forward strand.
AACTTTTCAAGTGGGGTGGCTCTATGTGCGTCGCGCCCCTCTGTGTGTGCGCCACGCTCTTGAAAACGACTCCAGCTCCCTCCAAACACGTGCTTTGCACTCTCAAACACTTTGCTATGTTTCTCAATAACCTTGATTAGCACAATAACTTTGTTTGCTTGTGGGAATTATTAGATAAAGACTTTGAAGTCATGCGTTAAATTTTTGCTTCTTCAAAAACCCATTTTGCTAATGTTATGTTTTGACACTTTTCACTGATTTAATGCAACACTGAATTTCACTTTTTCCTTTGAATTTTTAGCTAGAATGATGAAATTTTCACCGCTTTTTGCAGGGGTTGCATGACAGGTCATTTGGCCACGGAAACCATGACTGCATCTAAAGAAATCAATTGGTGAATTTTTTTGAAAATTTTATCACAAATGACACACTGTTTGACTTTTCTTCAAAACAGAGTTTTGAAGAACAGTCGAAGTCTGTCAACATGACGATGAAGATCTTCGAATCATAACTTTGTAAGGGCCTCCCTCAAGCTTGCATGACTTTATTGGACATATTTGAAGACCAAATTGACTAATCCCTAGACCTAACGACTGAAAACGACTCTCGTCTATTAAAAGATTGAACTTTAACTGTCATGGACCTTAGTGAACATTGACGAAAAGACCTAAGCCAGCAGGTGCCAAACATGAGGGGAAATGACTAGCATGACCTTTTTTGCCAAATTATGGCATGCCCCTAGTGGAATGCAGCTGAGTGAATGGAGTGGGACTCCTAAATATGAAATGCAGAAAGAGTTTTGATCTCTAACGGAGGACTGACCAGACCGACTCTAACATAACCAAGCCGACCTAACAATAATAATATAAAGGCACAAAAATAACGATAGTGGGATTCTATGGGGCACAATAATAACAATATGGGGTTAATAGGGGTACAACATTAACAATAAAGGATACAATGACAATAGTAACAGGGGAATCATTAGTATTATAGGGACCTAACATTTGGTCCATGATACGTCAAAGGAAAATACGTACTGTTCAAAGTGAACCTTGGTGAAAACACAACGCTTGCGTGCTAACTTGTGTCACCTTCTATAGTCGGTTGTTTTTGGGTTAACCCTTGTCAGCTCAATCAAGTAGAGTAAGGTGAGGGGGAAAACCTGAACGGGCATGTTAGAGATATAATAAACCACTTCTCTACTGGAACAACCTCTTTTTCTCTCAATAAGTCAGGATCCCTCTTCTGCCTTTGAAATGAATAAGTGTTATGCATAGTTGAAAAAAAATGAAAAAAAGTGAAAAATTTTGAAAAAATGAAAAATGAATAAGGCAAAAGAAGAGAAAGGTTTCCTGCACAGAGAGGTGATGCAAGTAACTCCACCAGGGTACTGACCAGGCTCGCTGGCAGTGAAGCCATGCTTGTGTTTCTATGTGACTCCATCGGGGTACTGTCTAGGCCTATTGGTAATGGAGCAACACTAGAGACGAAACTAAGACTCTAATGACCATACTGTTTGTGCACCAATATACCCCTCAAAACCAATTGAAACAACTCAATTGCCTTGACTTGGAATGTGTCAATTGACTAAGGGCTTGGAAGATGCTACATACTACAATCAAGCTAGTGTAAATCCAACGAATTGAGAACTAAACAATACTTCCAGAGGTGTTAGAGTTGCTTTTCACGAACAAGGTCCATTCAGAGAGCTGGAGTTCTACCAGTGTGTCACCAAGTGTTGTAGCGACTATAATTACCCTCCAAAAATTTTCCTTAGCTTCGTTTTGGAGCCTCCCTTCCAACCTTCATAACAGCTTGCCTTGCTTTGTCAAGTTCACAAGCTTTAGTGTTTTTCTTGCACAAAGGCAGCTTGTTGATCACAACTTGACACATTCCCCTCACAGGCTATTCACCCAGACTTGGTCCAATTGCAGGTTGAGCAGCTTCCCCAAGAAAATTGCACATTTATGGAGGGAAACCAGCCTTCCCTCCATAAATTGTGTAATCCTATCTGGAAGCCTGCTGGGCTCCAATATTGTGCAATTCTGCCAATCAACGCTCCCAGCAGGAATTGCGCAATTTTCCTCAGCAGGGCTGCTCACCCCAGAATTTCTGCAAATCTAGGCAGCAGTCAGCTGCTCTACCCAGAAATTGCACAAATTTCCTAGTCAACCAACCTAGCTCCCAGCTAGAAATGCATATTTTCTCCTAGTAGTCGAGCATTCTCTTGCGTGTGTAGCTGAGTTGACCAGTTCCCTTCAGGACCGAGAAAAAATGGCTTGCATGCATGGGTTGCTTCTCCCAAGGGAACATGCAAAGACATCCCTTGTTTCAGGGATCTATTTCTAGCAGTTGGAGGTTACATGTAAGGATCATTTCAGAAACCTCCCAGAAAGTGTCGCTTTCCCTAGATTTGTGGCATGTAGGTCACAACCTCAATGTTGTCAAAAATCATCAATGAGATGCTGCAGAGCTCATTCATCACATCAACCTTGTAGCTCTGACATCCCACATCACATCTAAGAGCAGCCAACACATTCAACTCAACTATTTTGGGGTGAGCCTGCTTCCCATGCCTTGTGTTGCATTTCTATTACTTTTTGTGTTTTCATTTGTATGAGTACTATTTTCTTGATTTCTTTGAACGCTTGCTATCATTTACATGTGTGTTATCTTGTCCTAGCACCATTTCAATTTTCGTCAACATCTCACTGATGTCGCATGCATGAAATTGTTTTTCATGAATGGTTGTCCATTCGGTGACTCGCCTCACCCACATGCATGTTGTTCCATTTTCAAAATCTACCATTCACCATTTGCATGCATGATCATTCACTTATGCTTACACTCACTATCAACGTGCATTCATATTCGCATTCACGTTCAATTGCTCGTTGGTGAGTCTAGCCAACCTTGGCCCAGACTCTGCCTCACTAGACAACATTGTGTAATCCTGAGAGGGAAGGCTCTGCCTTGCTCTGCAGAAATGCACATTTCAGCTATTCCCCACGCCTGCTTTGTGCAATCCTGAGGGACAGTGACTGCTGGAAAAGAAAATTGCGCAATGCAGTCACTGAGCCTGCAACCATTGCCAGCTGAGATTGCGCATTACGTAATTCTAGCAGTCAACAGCCGCACTGGAATGTGCATTATGTAGTTCCAACAGTCAGTCAGTCTCCCAACAGCCCAGACTGTGCCTCGTGCAGTCTTGATAGTCACTCTCCCAACCTCCCGACCAAAATTGCACAACCTTCATGATCAATCACACAGGTATGTTGTAAGTCAATTTGAAGTTTAGTTTGGTTTTTGACTGACATATTTCTTTCCATGAGTGTTGCCATGTCTCTAGGTATTGCAGGTGTTCATTTGCCTCTTAGAAGTTCAAGTACAATGGTTTCCAAGAGGGCAGATTCGAAGACACCGTTCAAAGCACACCTAGAGATGTAGTTGATCAAATGTCTATGAGCTTGCCTACTAATGAAGATATCAAGTTATTTGTAGACAAGAACATCAAGATATCATAGTAAGCAGCACCATGAACAATAGATGAAGGAAGCATACCGAACACAACAAATACAATGAATGCAACGAATGTAGTGAATGCATCGAATGCAGTAAATGTAATGAATGCAAGAGGAAGGTTGTTGACAACACATAGGCATAATAAAGTTGCAAGATCAAGCAGATCCATTGATAATGAAAGCAATTTTGGAGACTCAAGCTATGAGGTGACGACATGACATGAAGATCGCACGAAGACAGATAATGGAACAAAGAAGGAGTTGCATGTGTTGAAGCAAAAACTCAAGGAAGAACATGAAACTACATAGACAGACGAATGAGTTACAACAGGAACGGGAACAACAATGGGCACAACATGCACTCATAGATGAAATTGCACCTGTACAAGTTAAAGATCCATCCCAGTAGTTGGCATGGAGTAGACATGGTGAGTAGTGTTGTTGGTCACATGCAAGGGATTCAACAACATGCATGTCATTGTGTGCGCATGTGATCCAACCTGTTCAGCATGCTCACCAAGGTGAAGACAAGAAGCAAGTCCAACTGGAGCTGAACATGTACTTCATTAAGTTGATGCACATGACCACCAACACACACTTGAAGATCAACATGGATATTATTCATCAGTGTGTTGTTGGTTTAGCTACACCAAGAAGACCATGTGCATGTTAGCAGACGAGTTTGAATAAGGAGCTGAACCAATGCACCGGTTGCAATGGAGGCAAGAGTTCACTTCAACAAGATGTTACTATGAGGTGCATGCACACCATCACAGATGACCAAGCTTGGCATCAACTCACCTACTTCACCATCACAAGCATGCCAAAGAGTTGGTCTCATCACAATGGACTAAGTGTCAGTGATGTCTTGCATGGCTTGCTCAAGCCATGTTGTCTCACATGAGTACATGTGCATTGTAATGTAATGTCATGTCAAGTGTAAGTCAAGTTTCAATAGTTGTATGTAACAATCATAGAGTAGATGAAGAGTCATGAGGGTAGATGAACTGTCACAAAGGGGAATGTCAAGGGTCACCCAACCCTTTGCTATAAATAGTCCCTCATAACTCATTATATGGGATTTTGGTCAGCCAAGCTTTTGATATGACTATCTTGGAAAGAGCTTAGACATTATTATAACGCGCCTTGGATTCTCAATTGCACAAAGCTAGTTCATCTCTTTGGAGGAGCAGGCGGATATGGCTATAACGTTCCACTATTGGGACTAGCAGGTTTACATGGATGTATTGTATGATTGGAACTTACACTTCTTTATATAATAAGAGCCAACACATTTTCATGCATATGTTGTTATTGTAGTTGGACTGTTTTGGTTGCTGTAGCAATATATGTTGTTTAACTTATGTAGTTGTGTTTGAACACTTTTGTATGCAATTATATGAATCTTGTTGTATATGTGCTGTTGGTTTAGCCATCACTTTAGATTGCCGGATTAACCTGCTTTCTAGCTTGTGATGCATCTTCGCTTGTGTGTTCCCTACCCAGCTGAGTACACTTACAAGTTGCCAAGGGGCACACTCATCTCAACCTACCTGTGTTAGAAACCTCTCATACACCTTCCTTGACTCACTATAGTAGTCACAACCTTGCTACTGATAGAGTTATCTTACATGCCTCTCTGTGACATCGTGGTCAAGGCATTACCATATGACCCATTGCTGGGACTCCTAAACAAAATGTTCTTGGGTCTAATTGGGACTTCTTATTGGGGAGATCCCCCTACATGTTGGTAGGTCCAACACCGTCAACAGGTTGGCACATGGTCGAGAAGACATTATAGAACCAAGGGTGCTAAGATTTTAACAAAGGAAAAATGCTCCACGGGCAGGAACCCGAGTGCATTAAGGCTAAGCCTCCAGTCACTGCACCCAGTCCCATGGAGGAAAATAGAAAGGGTCTAAACAAAAGGGGCTAAGGACATTAGAACTCTTCTTTCATAATGTCTTTAAGAACAAAAGTCCCGATGAGTAAAAGCTATGATATAACACTACTGCAACAATACAACACATATTAGGCTCCCATAGTGAGTTATGAGATGGATGGGTTAGCAGCTGCAATATTGAATGAAGGCACAGAGGATTTGGTAATTGAAAAGGTATAATCCTATGTGTTAAGTGGATAAATCATTCTTGCGGACAAGACCGATCTCCCTAGTATCAATCGATATCTAGCAACAAGCAGGACAAGCAAATCTACTTTTCTCTAAACATATTTCGATTTATTAATAAAAACTAAGAGGTGTTTTAGACCCTACCTTAAGTCCAATGCTAGTTTGTGGTAGCCTTGCTCCAATAGCTTCAAAGAGTATCCTTTTAATAACCTGCAAACACAAACAAGCACACATCAAAGAACACCTGCATAGCTAATATAATAAATCATGTTCATCATAGTGATCAACGAATCTATGAAATAAACCATTAAACACAACTCATTGAGAAAAATAAACTTGATTGTATTAACTTTGAGAAAGAAGAACTTTACAACCTTGGTGCCTTGATGCTGTAAAATCTCTTCCCAGGGTCCAAGCAGGAATCTCCTCTACTTTGACAAGCCTCACTCTCTTCCAAATGAGATCAAAAGGTATGTGATCTTTCCTCTCAAAAGCTCAATAAGGAAGACTAAGTTCCAGCAACATTTACCCTAAAAAATATTCAACTTTCAACCTCCCTAGTAACCAACCCAAAGCTTAATTTTATAGTGCAAGGGAAGGAGGTTACAGGTCCACCATTGAAGGGATAGAGTCCTTCTTCAAGGGGATAAGCTCCTCACATCAAGGGGTTAGCTCCTTAAGGAATGAGATGCATGCACCCTCAAGGAGCGAACTTGCCAGCGCAAGATTCCCTCTAGAAGCTTCCAGAATTGACTCAAAGTGAGGTTTTAAGAATAAACTTGTGCCTTTTTAACTTTTACAGGGGTTCACACCCATACATGCAGATACAAAGCAGTCAGGTGCACAGGGGACATGACCAGTGGGTGCGGCACCGCGGGTAAGGCTAAGAGAAAGTGCAGAACCAGAGTTTTAGAGATTTTTAAGAACTTTCTATCATTTTCAAAGATTGATATGCAGAGCTGGTTTAAGACTTGCAAAGGAGGTATGTATGAGTGGTGATAGACTCATGTTGATTACATAAAGTCATGGTGACAATTTTTTGTGTAACACTATGGAAGACTTTGTAATAAGAAACCAAGGACAACATGGGTCACAAAAATGAATTCGAGTGCTTGAAGGAAGTGATTGAATGCTTCGCATGCACGTCTTCACTGAGTTAAAAGGAGGTATGGGACTTAGGAAGTAGTGTGCAGGTCACCTGAGAATTAATTTCTCAGCATGGAGCTCCACATAGTTAGACAATGAAGGACTGTCAGGTTGATCTCAGTTTTTGCTCTGTGACAAGAAACTGACAGTTGATTGCTCCTAGCTCCCGAGAGTGGGGAATTCAAGTAGTTAAGGTGAAAGTGATAAGTGAACTAGACCAATAATTAAAGTGGAACATTGTGGTAGAGATGTGGCCTGATTAAAGGCCATCACAAGAATGGCAGGGAGATATTTTCCTCAACCATAATTCAATTTTCCTTATTTCTTTTATTCTGTAATTTTTGGATTTTAAAGATATCAATCAAATCTTTTGTAATCGTTTTGGGCAGCAGAGCCATCGCACGTCGAGATAGCTGGAGCTCGAATGAGATATTTTGTAACTATTGTTCAAAGATTCCCCTTTCCTTATAAATAGAGGTAAGAAATACTTAAAGGAGGTTCCTAAATTCTTCATTCTATAGGCCCCTTGTTTGTAGAGAAAGTTGTTCCACTTTGGTTCATTTTTCCTGTTCACGAGGTTCTTCGACTGATACAATTATTAATTGTAATAGATTGGTTATTTAGACTCCATCTTCAAAGACTAATGAAGCAATTTTGTTGATTCCAACCGAAGCAATGCGCAATATGTTTTCCCCTTTGTATATCACTTCATGTATGTCTTTCCTCCTCTGAAATCATGTAATGAAGCTGTTGGTTCACTTTCATTCATGGTTGTATGTTTGCTGCTAAGTAGTAAAAAGTACCTATGTTAATAACATATTTACTTGTGTTATTTTATAACCCCAATCCCTGTATGTAAACACATAATTATTTATGCTAATTGGTGACAAATGTATTCATGAGGCATAAATATTGAGAGCTTAATTCACACTCCACTTTTTATGCATTTTCACCTCCTCACTCTTCCATATTTCTACTGGAGATTATTGCTTAGGATTCTGTGCTATGTCCAAACCTCTGCATCAATTTCCATCCTCTCCTTCCTCTTGTTCACCTATACTACAAAAAAATGTTAAGCTGCATATTATTGTATGTCAGCCACCAGAACTAAGACATTTCTCTTTGATATTAGCAATACCTACCAATGTTTGTTTGCTTGAGTTTACTTTGGCAAAGGGCTATTGAATCAGGCCCTGAATGATCCCTTTTCCAATTACGAGATGTATGGAGTGCAACAAAAATCCCTTAGACAATATTCAAAAGCAGTCCTCTTAAATGCCCTAGGCACTAGTCTCCTATCAACCCGAAGGCTGTCTCTAGGAGGCTTCTATATGTTCTGAAGCACTTGTGTGACAGGAGATAGAAAAATCTACAACATCTTTTTGGTGTCGTTGTCGGGGAATGAATCAAAATATTTTTCCCTGGGTATGAAAATTTTGTACATTCCCTCTGTCGGGTGAGCAAGGGAAGTGTGGGTTGAAGATCTCTCACCTTGATGACTCCATCTTGGTGACTCCACTATTAGAATCTTATTGTAAACACCCTGGAGAATGCACTGTCTATATCCTTATTTGGCCATCCTGGATTTCAATAGGCGTCATACTTGCTCTGATTCAAAACAACAAAAAAATTCCCCTACATTTGAACTTGAGATCACTCACCTAGAGGGGTTTTGAAAATGGTTGTTCCTGCATTCTTGGCCAACAAATTTTCCCCACTGGATTTTTCTTCTATTGTTGTTTATCCCCATCATGTCCCTTCATTTCATGAAAGGTATACTTATTTTCCTAGATTCAGTGGAAAAACGGATAGAAGGTCAGACCAACACCTCAATGCCATTTTCATGAATGCATGGAACAATAGGGTATTGTTTTTGAAGATGCGAAAATGAAATTCTTCATGTATTCTTTAGAGGAATATTTTAGAGTTTGGTACAAAACAATACCTTGTGGCAGCATATCTTCTCTAAAGATCATTCACATAGCATTTAATCATTTTTGCAAAATATTGTATCCACTAGATGCTCTGTTTGAAGATTGTTGTGCACATTTTAATGTTGAAAATATTTATGAGGTTAATGATCATGATGAAGATGTTTGTGGGGCTCAACTCTAGGAAATCATATACTTGCATCGATAATCATCACCTAATGATCAAGAAAGGAAAGAAGGAGACATCATCCAGCTGCAAACAAACCTTCAAAAAGATTATTTTGTTGAATTTGATGATTCTCCTTCTTATGATTCATATGATTCTGATGCAATATTGAGAAATGCAAGAATACAACAGTCCCAGTCTTGCGAAGCTACACAAAAAGAGAAGGCCCACCAGGAGGTCAATACAAAGGCTCCAATTTATGATCCACATTCTTCAAATGGCGAACAAGTTCAAGAAGTTGATATTAAAATCGACAAATATTCTCCAATCTAGGATTCAGAGGTTGCAAAGGAGGATGAGATTGTTGCGGATGTTCAAAGGGATTTTCTTACCAGCATGTGGGGAGAATACTTCTAGCAACAAATTCTCCAAGAGGAGCCCAAAGTTGAAGAGCCCAGTAATGTCGGTGGTTTCCTGTTATAGAAAGATTCCTCCTTGGAAGCTATTCAAGAAAGGGGGACAACCATAAATTTTTCTCATCAGTACCATGATCAGTAGCTGACTATATGGCATCTTTCTTTGGTCAACAGTTGATCACAATTATGGGGTATGTATTAAATGTTTTACCTCAAGATTTAAAATGGTGCATGCCTATTTTAGTCACTGGTTTTGAAGAACACATCCCAATGAGAAGTTTCATGGAAGAGATTAAAAGAACTGAGCAACAAATATCAGTTTGGCTATTTTAGTTGTTGAATTGCAAGAGAACAATGGCATAAGGTCTAGTACTCAGATACTGGGCTGGTATGTTTGGAAGGTTAACCTCACTTGCGTGAATTGATCCCTATGCATAAATAGGTGTTGTATATAAATAAGCTCAATAGGTGAGCATTTAATTTCTAGTTTTTAGAATTTGTAGTTCTGCATTTCAGTTTTGTGAGAAAAGGACCTCCAAAAAATAAAGTTCCATGGAGATTTTCTAGTTTTATAGGTTCAATATATTTTTAACTCCATGCCCAAAGGTGAAGGCTACTCATCTACAGGTTCTCAACACCTTGCTAGCAAGGCACTGTCCCCAATTGGAGCCAATGTTGTCACTTACTGCAAAATGTGTTTCCAGCTGTCCAAAGAGTAAATGAGTAAAGAAGTTTGCAGTCATTTTCCAAGTAGCATAAGAACTCAAAGCCAAAATCAAACCCTCTCCATTGGAAATTGGTCTGAACAAGATTTCCAACGACATGTGGAAGTCTTGAAATGGACTCTTGAATCAAAAGATATGGTCTGCTGAAGTTTCAAGGATTAAAGCCTCAAGAAGGAAAAAATATTGACGATCACATATCGGAGGTCCAGAATATCGACGATCACAACATAAAAGCATTAAGCATATCGACAATCGCACATCGAAGGTCCTACATATCAGAGCATCGACACATCAAGCATATCAGAAATCATAGGATCAAAACTTTTGAAAGTGCAACCTTTAAAAAAAATGTGATATTGTTTGTTAAAAGTTTCGATAGCATTAAAAACCATCGGGGAGCACTGATAAGGATTAACAAAGGATTTCATCTCACAACCAAAGGTGGGCGGGCCCTTTTTTCTCTCCTCTAGCGGGACACGTGGTGACATATGATTGGTCATGATAAAGCTAAAATGGCATCTGACATCAGCATGATGTGTTGGTACAGAAGGACACGTGGCAGTCAGTTTTGGCATTTTGAGGGGGCCTAAGGGGACAAATCTAGGTGATGCATGTCACCACTCATAAGGTTCCACGTGGAATGATGACGTCATATCAGAGGTTGAGGATGTCGACACTTTACAACATTTGGCAATTGAAAAACTAACAATAAGGGGGCTTCAATATTAGGGCTGGCACATGGTCAAGAAGAACACTAAGGGCGCTAAGCTCTTAAGAAAGGAAAAATGACCCTCAAGCAGGAAAAAAATTCCCTAGTGCCTTAAGGCTAAGCCTCTCGTCACCGCACCTAGTCCCATGAAGGAAAATAGAAAGGGGCTAAACAAAATGGGCCAAGGACATCAGAACTTCGATTTAGTAATGTCTTTAAGAACAAAAGTATCAATGAGTAAAAGCTCTGATATAAAACTATTGCAATAATACAAGACATATTGGGCTCCGATAGTGTAATACAAAAAGTTATGATATAGATGGGTCAACAACTGCAATATTGAATGAAGGCACAAAGGAGTTGGTAATTAAAAGGCACTAATCCTGTGGAAGACTTTGTAAAAAGAGACTAAGGACAACATGGGTGGAAGAAATGAATTCAAGTACTTGAAGGAAGCGATTGACTGCTTTGCGTGCACATCTTAAGCGAGCTAAAAGGAGCTATGGGACTCAGGAAGCAGTGTGCAGGTCACCTGAGAATTGATTTCTCAGCATGGAGATCCACACAGTTAGACAATGAAGGACTACTACGTCGATCTCCATTTTGGCTCAGTGACAAGCAACTGAAAGTTGATCGCTCCAAGCTCTAGAGAGTGGGGAATTCAAGTAGTTAAGGAGAAAGATATAGGTGAACCAACTGAATAACTAAAGGAACATTGTGGTAGAGACATGGCCTGATCAGAGGCCATCACAGGAATGACAGGGATATATTTTCCTCAACCATCATTAAAATTTCCTTATTTCTTTTATAATGTAATTTCTGAATTTTAAATAAAACAAACAAATATGTTGTAATCATTTTGAGCAGTAGAGCCATCACACACTGAGACAACTAGTTGATCAGACGGTTGGAGCTCGGCTGAGATATTTCATAACTGTTTTTTAAAGCTTCCCCTCTCCTTATAAATAGAGGGAAGAAACACTTAAAGGAGGTTCCCAAATTCTGCATTCTAGAGGCACTCTGTTTGTAGAGAAAGTGGTTCCACTTTGGTTCAATTTTCCTGTTCACGAAGTTCTTAGGCTTATAAAATTGTTGATTGTAATGGATTGGTGATTTGTACTCCATCTTTAAAGACTAATGAAGAAATTTTGTTGATTCCAATTAGAGAAATGCGCATTATGTTTTCCCCTTTGTATATCACTTCATGTATGTCTTTCCTCCTCTAAAATCATGTAATGAAGATGTTGGTTTCACTCCCATTCATGGTTCTATGTTTGTTGCTAAGTAGGAAAAAGTAGATGTGTTAAAAACATATTTACTTGTGTTATTTGATAGCCCTAGTACCTATATGTAAACACAAATTTATTTATCCTAATTGGTGACAAATGCATTCATGAGGCCTAGAACTTGAGACCTTAATTTGAGCTCCACTTTTTCTGCATTTACTTAGGATTATGTGTTATGTCGAGCCCTCTGCATCATTTTCCCTCCTTTCCTGACTCCTGTTCACCTATAATACAACAAAATTGTTAAGCTGATATTGTTGTGTGTCAGCCACCAGAACCAAGACATTTCTCTTTGAGATTAGCCATACCTAATAGCGTTTTCTTGCTTGAGTTTACCTTGGCAAAGGGCTATTGAACCAAACCCTTAATTATCCCTTTTCCAATTACGCGATATATGGAGTGCGACAGAAAGCCCTTAGAAAATCTTCAAAAGCACTCCTCTTGGATGCCCTCGGCACTGGCCTCTTATCAACCCAAAGGTTGTATCTAGGAGGCTTCTATATCTTCTGAATCACTTGTGTGACAGGATATAGAAAAAGCTACAATACTCCCTTTGCCTCTAGAAACCCTCGATTTGGAGAGATTGATTTTTTTTGTCCCTCTCTCAAAAAAATCCATTCTCCTCAAGAATTCAGCCTCTTGGCCAAGGTGACTACATTGCCTTTGGGGTTTCGAACTCCTGCCCCTCAATGAACAACGAAACTCCCTATTACATCTCTACTGAGCTCTAATACCATGTGAAAAATTGGAAACCCGATTCCTATTGCAGCAATTAGAAATAATTCTCCTAGTTTTTAAATTAATTCTTAACAATTTATCTACTATGTGCTACAACAAATACTAAATTAATCAAACTGCAACCTACACAAATAAATTATGGAATAAATAAACACTGGAAGAAATACTAGCACACACACATAAAATGACATAGTTAGTTTTCGACCAATGTCCCCGGAAAGACCCAACTCGGGAAAATCAATGCAGCAGCTAAGGGTTTTATTATTATGAAATAGTGAAATAAATTGAGTACAAATGGATGTCGAAATTTGCAATCCTACACAAAAATATTGGCAAGAAAATCTAGTGAGGAGAAATTCCTCACTCCACAGGCAAATCTGGTCTCTCACCTCAGCTCCAGGTGTGTCATCCAAACTATCTCTGCGTAGTTATTGCATCACCCTAGTGCAGTCACTTCTGCATTCAACTTGAACCAACTTCTCTTCAAGCAGTTTGGTCTGTTGCTATCTCGAAAAATGTCTCTTTTGGCCTATGGAACCTCTATCCAGCTTCTGGCACTGAAACTTAGCTTTCCCTAGCAGATACGAAATTTCCCTTCGAGGATACTGCACTAGTCTACGTCAAACTCAATCTGGCTCACTTGCCTCTCTGCAAATGCACTCACTGGAACTAGAATCCTTCCTTCGACTTCACTTGTCCTTGCCCCTCTCTCACTTCTTTGATCTCACTAGCTCTCTCTTTGGCAATAGATTGCTGCTACTCTGGAAATCAATCTACTCATGAAATCAAACCACTCAACTGATTTTTCCAAGCCCCATCAACTTCTTCTTATAATCCTCTGTTGAGACTTCAATGACCATGATTAGATCTTAATCAATGGCTACGATTAACTTGAAGTCAATCTGTGTGAGTTTGTAGAACTTTCACACCATAATTTAATTAATTTTGATTAACTAGTCATATTCCCTAAGTTTAGACTTAGGAAATATTTAAAAACTGACTAATAATATAATTAATTCATTTCTAGGTGGAATTTCCATATACAATTTTTGTTTTGTTTTGGAGATCTCATGTATTCTAGCCTCTCCACAACATTTCATGGCTAGAACACATCCAATGCTACAAAAACTAACAGGATGAAAATTTGAAGTTGGGGTTCAGAGTTCTAGAATTGGAAGAGATCTGACTTGGTTTGACTTGGTAAGAAGCAACACATCCTCCATAAGGTTTGACTTGGTCTTGGAAGGGTTTTTGTCTTGGTCTATAGGTCTTTGAATTCATCATTTAAATAATTTATAAGAAGATAAGAGATTTGTGGGTTTTCCTCTCAAGAGGAGAGGTTTTGGCCCTAGCTAGCAACCTACATCTTGTGTCTTTGTGTACTATTGATATTCATGTTTTTCTAGATGTTTTATGATAAGAACGACAACATAATAAAAGAATAAGCTAATAATCAAGAAAAAGTAAAATAACATCACAAATAGTTATCAAGTTTAGGAGAAATCACCTCAATTATATCCCTATTGATTTCTCAACATGGTATTAGAGCTAAGGTTGACAAAGGGCATAATGAAGATCACTACATCCTTAAATATGTCATTGAAGTTCTCATTGAAGCAATTTTCTATGATGACAAGTCACCTCAAGCAAGACATCAAAGCACTTAAGGATCTCCTATCATATATCAAGAACTATATGACCAAGACCTCCCTTACAAAGGACAAATGATTATTCTCAACACTTACAGTTACTCTTTAAGATGAAAATATATGGGTAATTGACAATGGAGCATATAAACATATGACATGTGGACATAGACAACTAAAGGCCCTATCAAGAGGAAAAACTTCTTATTCAGTCGAACTTGGAGACAGAAAGAGTTATGTAGTAAGAGGAATTGGATCAACTTCGTTGGAGCTAGAAGATGGAGGAAACAAACATCTCAACAACATTATATTTGTTCCAGGTTTGAAGAAAAATTACTTTCCATTTCATGTTTAGAAGATAAAGTATATAAAATTTCTTCTATAGATGGAAAATTTATGGTATGGGATAAGGGATCTAACATCAACAATGCAAAAACTATTGGGATTCACGAGGGAAGGCTCTACATATTACTTACATCCCTCTCTCAAGCCTTGTTGCACATTGAATTCAACCCATGTGATATTTTTCATAGAAGGTTTGGACACCTTCATTACAAAATCTTGCTAACTCTAAACTCAATGGTAAATGGCATCCCTAAACTAAAGGAGGATCATAAAGGAATTTGTAAGGGATCTTCATAGGGGAAAATGTAAAGAAACCATTTGGAAGAAGTGCTTCAAGATCTAAAGAAATCCTAAATCTCATCCACTCTGGTGTTTGAGGCCTATGTCTACAAAATATCTTGGAGGTCATCTACACTTTTTGGCCTTCATTGATGGCCACTCAAGGAATACTTGGATTTATTTACTTAAGTACAAGGATGGAGTATTTGAAAATTTTCAAGAATTCAAAACAAAAGTAGAGGATCTCACAAAAAGAAAGATAAAGATACTAATATCTGATAATGGAGGAGAATACACATCAAAGGAACTTATAACTTTCTGTAAGAAGGCTAGAATTAAGAGGGAGTTGATAGTTCCATATAATCCATAACAAAATGGAGTAAAAAAGGAAGAATCGTATAATTAAAGAAAGTGTTAGAGTTATGTTACATGATCAAGACTTACATTAATTTATGTAGGGTTAGGCATCCAAAACAACTATATATATTCAAAATTGAAGTCCTCACATAACACTTGACAACATTACTCTTGAAGAAGCATTTACTAGAAAGAGACCATGTGTAGATCATCTCTGAATATTTGGTTTCTTTGTCTACATTCACATTCCAAAATATAAATGCAATAAATTGGATCCTACAATCTTGAAGGGAATATTTGTTGGCTATAGTAACTCTTCAAAGGCATATAGGATCTACATAAAGGAAGGACACCAAATTGAAGTAAGTAGAAATGTGATCTTTGATGAAAGCATTGTAGATAAGAATTCTAAAGATCTCTTGATTGATTCTAATGATGAAGAACAACCTATATTTGAAGAATGTTTAAGGGAAGAAGAAGATTCCAATCAAGAAGAAGAAGGTACTAGTGAACCTGTGCAACAAGTCATAATCCATGAAAATCAAAAGAGGCCAAAGTGGTTAAAATCTACTCTTAAAGAAGCAGAAGGACATGTTGTAGCTAAAGGTACATAAAGGGAAATTAAGAAGCCTAAAAGGTATTAAGGGCACACAACATATATGAAAAAGTTAATTGTAGTAGGACTATACACTTTTGAAGAAGTTGTCAATCATAAAAAATGAAAATATTTTATGAATGAAGAATATCAATCAATAATGAAAAATGGAGTTTAGGAAATCGTTCCTAGGCTGAATGAAAAAACTGTGGTAACTTCAAATGGCTCTAAAAAATTAAGCATGCAACAGATGGAAGCATTGACAAGTACAAATCAAGGTTTGTGTCTAGGGGTTTATCTCAACAAGAAGGCATCGATTATGAAGAGACATTTGCACTTACAACTAGATACCCAATTATAAGATAATTGGTCTCTTTGGCAGCAACTACGGGATGGAAGATCCATCAAATGGATGTCAAAACAACATTCTTGAATGGTACCATTGATGAATAAGTGTATATTTAATAACCCTTGGAATTTGAAGTACATAATAGAGAAACTCATATCTGCAGGTTGAAGAGAGCACTTTATGGCCTTAAGCAAGCTCCAAGGGGTTGGTATGCTAGGATGGACACATATCTACATAGATTAGGATTTTAAAAGAGCTCTGTTGATTCAAACATTTATATCAAAGTAGTGTTGGGTGACCGAGTGATCATTCTTTTATATGTGAATGATATTCTCATTACATGTGTGCAAGGTCATATTCAAGAATGCAACAGACAATTGGAAACATAATTCGATAGAAATAATCTAGGGATGATGCACTATTTTTTTGCTTAAGCAAGATTCGTACCTTCTATTCATTATAAACAATGTAACAAGTTACATATAATACAACTATTCCAAGGGACCTGAGGGACATAAAATCAACCATCCACTCAGGGATTTGTTATCAAGCCAAGAGCTGGACAAACGGTCCAAGGGCCCACAAAATAACTGCGAGACTATTACAAAACCCACCAATGCCTAAACCCCCAAACTGTTTATAAAAATATGTCTGTTGAGACGCATATCGAGACC
The DNA here is from genome assembly GCA_000404065.3 of Pinus taeda. Classification (NCBI taxonomy): domain Eukaryota; kingdom Viridiplantae; phylum Streptophyta; class Pinopsida; order Pinales; family Pinaceae; genus Pinus; species Pinus taeda. The sequence continues at coordinate 49,959 of APFE031665935.1, forward strand.
AAAGAGGGCATATTCTTTGAATCCCCATACGGACTCGATAATAAAATAGAAGCAATACAAAACATAATTCAGGTCCGAATGGTGGAGTAAACATCGATCATAAAAATCACCTGAAAACCACTGAAGCCAACCACATTGCTCAACATGCCCGGACGATAACAGTGAATTTACCAAAATTTGTGTAATCCAAAATAGCAACCCGCATCTAGAAGCCCATGAGAACTTTCGCCAGTCCAACCCCTGAAGAGTTCCTTTAATCTGAGTCGTCCACTTTGATGCCTAAACCAACGTTCCAGGAAGAAATCACACAGTAAAGATGACTGAGCTTTAATGGGCAGCCCCACCAAGACGACTAATCACGACCGTTGATCCACATAGAGAGAACCAATCGTAGAGAATCAAATCACACCGCACAAGTTAACCAGGCGTTAGTATGCAATGGAGGGCGGTTTTCCAAACCCTCCCTCTGCATTGTGTAGGAAAATGGATGGGATCGCTTCAAAATTACTAAAACCATATCCTACCTAAGAGCGGTGCGATCATCCAAATACCACCAAGGCAGCGGTTTTCCTTTTCGAGGCCCAAAAATGTGAAGATTCCAACAGCCGGTATGACAAATATCCTTTCTACGTCTGCTCGAATTTCTAGTCCGAGCCTGCACCCTTGAGAAGAAGAGAGGCATACCATTAATTAAGAAACAATGGTAGCCATTGCGCTTCCCCCAAAAAACCATGAAGACCATCTCGCTGATTCCGAGGTAACTAGCGACCATCTGAGTTCAGCCCCCCACTGAAGACCTGTTTACTAGAAACTGATGACACATACTAAGGCCAAAAGGTTAAGGGCTTGCCTCCCTGGTTTTGTGTCTGAACACTCTCCTATCTTCTTCCTCTTGCTCACAGCATAGATTTCCTGGTCTGCTTTGTCTCAAGTCCTACCACTCCATCAAAACCTTGACCTCTGTATTACTGACCCCCTGATTGGCAAGAAGATCCGCTAGCTTGTTGGATTTTTTGCAAACATGATGGAAGCTGACAGTGTGCAGGTTTTGTAGGTGATCCTGGATTCTCTGGAAAACCTTGATTAATTTCCAGTGTTTGGAGACTTTTTTCGGTGCCATTCCACTATTTAATCTTTTTCATTGAGTTAATTACATGTTCAGAGTCCGCTTCTATTATCAGATTGCAGAAATTATCCTGACTTAGAAAATCCAAGCATTACTCCATAGCCATTAGCTCAGCCATGTTATTGGTAGCTGTTCCTAGGTGACAATGGAAGATGAAGATAATACTTCCCTTGGCATCCCTAAGGATGCCTCCATACCCAACGATTCTCGGGTTTCCTTTTAACGCTCCATCAATGTTGAATTTTAGATATCCTACTGGGGGGGAATGCCAGAAATCCTTCTCCGAGTCTCTTGCAATAACCTTCCTATTAAGACCTTCAGGAGTGAGACCCTGCAGCCCCAACTATCTAAGAATTTTCCCATCCACATCTGAGGGAGGATTAGTAGGGTGGTTACGAATAGTGGTACCCACTGTCTCCTTAAGTTGTTTCAGGATTGTCTCAAATAGGCGATATGGGGGATTTTGTTCCCCTTTGAATGTTCTTTTGTTCCTCTCCTTCCAAACATTCCAAATAATGAAGCTTGTTGTAAGGGCCCAAGCTGAGTTGAGAATTTCATATTCCAAAAAATTTCCCCTCCAACCATTAAGGGTATTGATTATGCTCCCTCTGTCCCTGTCGGATTATTGAAAGATTTTGGCAAATATTTCCCATAACCAGGAGGTGAAAAAACAATTGTTGAGAAGATGCTCCATTGTTTCTTCTTGCTCCCCATAGAGTGGGCATCTAGAAGGCCCCAGAACACCCCTCTTCCTGATGTTGTCCCAAGTCAGGATTTTCCTATGGTAAACTAACCACATGAAAAGTTTGATTTTCATCCACCCTTGGTGCCTCCAAAGTTTTTGCCAGATCTTGTCCAGAACCTGGGGATCCAGATCAAGGAGAATGCTTTTTGCTTCTTTAAGATTAAAGGTGCCCTCTTTATTGTTGCCCCATCTTAGTTGGTATTTTCCCTCTGAAATTAAGATCATCCTTTGTTCCACTATTTTTCTTAGCTCTTCTGCTTTTGTTTTCAAGGGGTTGTTATTTCTGCAATCAATGTTTTTCCAGATTCTCCATTTCTCCATCCGTTGAGTATTATCCCAGAAGTCATGTACTTTAATTAATCCTTGTGAATCTGTCTCATGTTTAAGGTCGATGAAGTCCTATTTTAACAGTATGGGTTCTTGTTGCGACTTATCTTCCCAAAAAAGATCCAGATTTCCTTCATTGATTTCCCAGAAACTATTTTCTTGAACTAATCTTATGTTTTCCCAGGCTTTGTTCCAGATGTGAGAGCCCTTAATATTACCTGACATTCTTATGAGATCACCAGTTTGCTAGGATCTTGCATATTTTTCTTTCTAGATATTTTCCCATTGGGTTTCTGGATTCTGAACCCAGTGCCACCAAAGTTTGGCCCCTAAAAACTTGTTGAGTATTTCCTGATCATCCAAGCCAAGCCCTCCATGATTTTTGGGTCTGCAATTGTTTTCCCAAGAAACTAAGGCCCATTTCTTCTTCATCTCCTCCTTACCCCAGAGGAAATTTCTTTGTATATTTCTGAATTTCTGAAGGACTCCTTTTGGAGCTAGGAGGGCAGATAACATAACAATAGGGATGGCTTGCAAAACAACTTTCATGAGAACCAACTTGCTTGCAAGATTTAAAGATCTAAAGGTCCATTTACTGAATTTATCCTACAACTTATTGATCAATGGTTCCTAAATGCTTTTGAGCATTGGTTTGGCAGTTAGAGGGACTCTCAAATATTTTGAGGGAAGGAAATCCCTTTGAAATCCAAGAATTCTCGAAATATTCCTTTGCATCGCAATATTGGTATTAAAGAAAAATATTTTTGATTTGGAGAGATTAACTTCCATACTTTTGGCCTTGTAAAGACGTTCAATATTTGTTTATATGCTTTAACTTCTTTGATTGTGGGGACTCCTTGTATCATAGTATCATCTACAAATTGTTAATGCGTTAGTACCTGACCATTCTCAGTTAGTTGAAGGCCATTAATCTTACCTGTTACTTTAGCATGCTTGATGGACCTACCAAATCCTTCCATCATGAGAATGAAAAGAAATGGTGAGAGTGGGTCTCCCTGTCTGAGGCCTCTAGAAGGACAAAAAATCTTTGAGGGAGAGCCATTCACCAAAATGGAGAAGCTGGAGAAAGTGACTAAGGCCATCACCCACCTAACCCAATTATGATCAAAACCAAAAGCAATAATTACCCTCTTCATATATGTCCAGTTTACCTTATCATAAGCTTTGGCTATATCTAATTACATGATCATTCCAGCCCGCCTTTTACTACTTAAGGAGTGAACCACCTCTTGGGCTTGCATGATGTTGTCTAAAATTTGTCTCCCTTCCACATAACCAGATTGCTCCACAGACACTAGGGTAGGAAGCAGAGGTTTAATTCTAATAGCCACTACTTTGGATATTATCTTGTAAACCAAATTGCATAGAGCTATGGGTCTAAACTTATTCGGAGTTTGAGCAATGTCCTGCTTAGGGATAAGGGAGATAAAGGAGGTATTGAGCACTTTCAAAATAGTTTTGTTCAACCTGGAATCCTCCACTACATTCAAAATATCCTGCTTTACAATATTCTAGCATGCTTTAAAAAAATCCACATTAAAACCATCCGTGCTTGGTGCTTTTCCATTTTGCATTTCCTTAAGGACATCATCTACCTCCTTTTCATAAACTGGCCTATTTAGATTGAAATTGTCCTCTCTGGAAACCATCTTTGGTATATTTTTAGTTATCTCATTGATGGATTATTCTCTATCTGCATTGCTTTCCTGAGTAATGCTTCGGAAATGCTGAACTAACACATCTTCTATATTCTCATGGGAGGCGAGAAGATTCCATTCTACGTCCTCAATTGAAGATATTTTGTTGTGCGTTCTATTCGCCATGGTAGACTTGTGAAAAAATTTCGTGTTACGCTCCCCTTCTTTTAGCCATTGAACCCTAGACTTCTGTCTCCAAAAAATTTCCTCTTGCTTACACAAATTATCCCATTCTTGATGATATTTATCCACTTGGTTACTTTTGACTCTATCAAATCCATCCTTGATCAGAGCTTGGTTGAGAACCTTCATTTTGTTTTCAGCAGATTTTTTCTCCACAAAAATATTGCCAAAATCCTTTCTGTTCCAATCCTTTAGTCTGAGTTTGATATGCTTTAATATTTTATGAAGAAGAAACATTCTTGTACCCTGAATCTGTAAATCTTCTGTCCACCATTCTTTAATATTGTTGAAGAAATCTGGATGGGAGAGCCAGATATTTTCAAATTTGAAAGGTCTATTTCTGATAATACCCATACCTTTGATCTCCAGTAGGATCGGCCAGTGATCTGAGCCTCCAAAGGGGAGAACTTCTGTTATCATTTCCTTATTCGTTAGCATCATATCCTCAGAGATCATGAATCTATCTAACTTTGAGGCTACGTGAGACTCTCCTCCTCTTTTATTATTCCAAATAAAGAGGCTTGTGTTCATTTCAGTATCTACAAGGATCATATTGTCTATAAAGGTTTGAAACTCTAAAGAGTCTTTACTTAGAATTCTGATTCCTCCTTTTTTCTCTGAAAGAGATTTGATCATGTTGAAATCCCCTCCCATGATCCAAGATATTCCTGCATATCTGTCTCTAAGATCCACCAATGAGTCTGAAACTTGAGTTTTTCATCTGTTCTTTGAGGGCCATAAACATTTGTGACCAGATAGTTGTACCTGTCTCCTACAGCTTGAATAACCACTGATAGATAGTTCCTGGTAGCTTCAGCATCTATTATGATAATTTTTAGAGGGTTCCAAAGAGTGAGAATTCCCCTCACTGAATCCTCTGCTTTTACCTCTAGAAACTCAAATCTAATGAGCCATTTACTATGGATTTGTCTTAATTTTTGAATGGAACATTTCATTTCTTGGATAAAGATAATATCCGACATTTCTTGTTTCTTCCTATTACTAAGAATTCTATGCTTTCTCTTACTCCCTAGACCTCTGATATTCCCAGATATCAACTTCATGATTAAATATTTGTAAAGGAGTATCTAGCTAGATCTTTCATCTTACCGAGTCTATCATCAGCTTGCCACATTCCATCAAAAGTTCATTCTACTTTTTCCTACCTCTTTTCTTACCTAGGTTTCTTGTTGCTAGTCCTGGGGTTGTTTTCATCATCTTCACCCCTCTGTTATCTTGATTATCTGTATATTTTCCTTTCTCCATCTCATTAGCCCGTGTTTTCCATAAAAACAAATGATATATTCTATTGAGCTCTTCTTGAGGTACTGAATCCACTCCTCCTATGGCTCCCTGAATCAAGAACCCTTCCAGATCTAGGTTTTATTTATCCAAGATTTCCTATAGCTCATGGTCCTCAAGGTCGATTTCACTGTAGGTCATCTCTTGATCCGTCTCAAGTTCTGTATCACTCATCATGGTTTCTTTCTGATAATCAGTTTCCTGAGTTTGGTTACATTCTACTTCTTTTTCCTTTTCCCCAGGATTTCCTTCCATTGCATGATCAGAACTTGGAACTTGTTTTTATTGGCCTTTAGCCCTTCCCCTTGATTTTTCTTTGGTCCTCTCTTGCCACCTTTTCCTCGATTTACCACTTTCTGGTAGCTATCCATTTCCTTCGCTTGGTTAGCCTTGCTGTTAATTACCACTTTACCGAGTGGACAGTCTCTAAATAGATTCCCATGTTCATGACATCTATGACATCTGAATGGAATATGCTCATAGTCGACTGTTTGCACCCATTCTTCATCAAAAACTTCCAGGATCACTTCATCTAGTAGAGCTCCTAATAGATCCATTTCCACACATATCCTAGCGAAGGAAGTGTATTTCCCTCTTCTTGTGGCTTTAGAAGCTTTAACAAAATGACCTAATTTATTTCCTATGGTTGTTAACAATTAATTTTGCCAGTAATAAAGAGGTAATGAATAGAGTCTTACCCGTACCAGTATCGAAGTGAAAGTCTCATGTTCCAGGACAAAATTCATCATCCATGGCCTCATGTAGAGTCCAACTGCTGCATAGAAGTAGGGTCCTCCTTCAAAAACTCTGTCCTTGTCTTCAATATTCGTGAACACCACAGTGAAGAATCCCTTTGACCCAAGATGAAGGTCATGCTCCCTTTAGGTTTCCAGTGATATTTGATCCATGTCTGTAATGCTTTTTCAATGGGCCATAGTCCTATGAACTTACAAATAATTGCATAAGTTCTCATGGGGTCCCTGTGTTCCTACAGAGTAGGGTCATTTAAAATAACTCTGGGTGTAAACTCAGCTTTGGGTTTGTAGGGTCCCTTTTGTTTCTTGTCATTAGTGCCCTATTTTTTATCTTCTACCTCCTTGTCTTTTGTGCCATTGATTTCCTTATTGTTGGCTTCTACTGATTCCTCTTCTATATTTCTTCCTCTTCCTCCAAAGTACCTCTGGCATTTTCTAGAGGTTTCTTGCCTCTATTTGCAACGACCTCCTTAAAGGAGGGAGTGGCTCTCCCTCCTCTGTGACCCTCCATAGGGAACACTGTCTGTAACTCACTGAAACCCTAGAAGATTACCTTTGTTGTTCCGTTACCATCGTTCTGACTCTGCGTGACAGGGATGATGCACTATTACTTGGGGTTGGAATTTTGGAAAAAACCTGGTGAAATATATTTAGGTAAAGGAAAGTATGTAATTAAGATGCTACAAGGTTTGGAATGATGGACTTAAAACCTTTGATAAACCCCATGATCACAAATTTGAAGAGATTAAGAAGTTCTTGATTTAATCCCTGTGGATCCCATAAGTTATAAACAATTCGTTGGCTTTCTGGTGTATCTTGTGAACACTTGACCAAACATTTTCTTTGCATTGAATATTCTCATTCGGTTTTAGATAGAGCCTAGATATGATCATTGGATAGAAACCAAACATATATTGAGATATCTGCAAGGAACAATAGGAAGAAAGATATCTAATGAATAGGATATAAAGATTATGATTGGGGAGGCAGTGAGAAATATGGAAGAAGCACTACCAAAGGATGTTTTAGCTTGGGATCCTCTATGACCTTATGGATGAGTAGAAAGAAAGAATCAATTGCTTTGAGTAGTGTTGAAGCCGAATACATTGTAGCATGTGAAGTTAGTAGCCAAGTTGTTTGGTTGAGGAAGTTGTTATCTGATTTGTTTGAAGGATCAATGGACCCTATAGTTATACATTGTGACAACACCAGTTGCATAAGGTTGATAGAAGACCCCGTATTCCATGGAAAGACGAAGCACATAAATAACAAATATTATTACATACAAAAAATAGTGCAAGATGGGGTGTTGTAGCTACAATATATCTCCACCAATGAGTAGGTAGGTGATATTTTGACAAAATTTATTCTTAATAAGAAGCTTGTGTATTTGAGAAACAAGCTTGGATTGGTTGATATATCCTCCATAGTTGAGAGAGAGAGATAGACACATCATTATTGTATTCACTCTGTGTGGAAATAATGGAGGATTGGATAAGAATATGATTTCTGATACTCTTTGAGGATGAGGTAGGGAATCCAATAGGTAAGAGTAGTTGGAGAGGAAATTCCTTGAGGATGTGTTAATCCAAGACATGAATGTTCCTAAAAGGACATACATTGTGAACATCCAAATGGGGTATATGCCTTGAGTGAAAATGATGATGGTTTCTATAAGTCATTGTCTCCCCAACATTGCACTCTAATCTCGTGGAGAGATAGAGTTGTTAGTCAAGGCCTTTTGATGTTATAATGTTGGTTCGTATGATATGATGCATTGATATAAGCTGATAAGATAACTTAGGAGATGGATTACCAATCTGATTTTTCTTATGATATCTCTTTAGTATGAGAATGTCCTTGTACCATTACAAATACCTCCCTACTTAAGAGGGAGTGTTGAAATATGTAACTAGGTTCAACCTTCATATGTACTCTTGATTCTTGTATATTTTAAAATGAAAAAGAAAATTATTATTAGTTTTTTGTAGCATGGGTTTCATGCTCAACGTCAAATTATTTTAGGTATAATCACCCATTGAGTGCTTATAGGTTTTTGTAATTGAGTCAAGAAGTCAAAGAGTCATTGTCATATGTAAAATACCCCATTGGGCATCTTATAACATGTCAAAATAATTATTTTTGAGTCAAAAGGGTCAAATTACCCCTCCAAGACCAAGTTGGCTTGGCAGTGGAGAAGTCAGCCTAATTAGGGAAATTCGAACTCATGGAAGGGCTATATATAAGAGGCCATTCAAAATAATTTGTCCACTCATTCACTCATAATTCTAGTGAATGACAAGAACAAGAAGGCAAGTGAAGGACTAGAAGGAAGAAGGAAGACAATTTTTTTTGGTTTTTTTTCTCTCTTTCTCACACATGCGAAGGAAAGCTAGGGTTTCCGCAACATCAAGGCTAAAGTTCTCAAGAAGAAAGGAAAGGGTCGAAGTTAGAAGAAGATAAGTCAATTTGGTCTCCTACAAGTCCTAGAAGAAGAATCAACCCAAGAAAAGGAAGGAGGAAGCCTTAAAAGCCCTAAATTCTCTCATGCATACGAAATTAACAATTGTTGCAAAGGCCAAAAATTTCAGACCTACAGTGGGGGCCAAAAATCTGAAGTTGGGGGTCAAAGTTTTGATATTTGACTTGGTTTGACTTGGTAAGAAGCAATAGATCCTCTAGAAGGTTTGACATGGTCTTGGAAGGGTTTTGGTCTTGGTTTAGATGTCTTGTAATTTGTCATTTGAAGAATCTATAAGAAGAGAAGAGATTTTTTGGTTTTCCTCTCAAGAGGAGAGGTTTTGGCTCTAGCTAGAAGCCTAAATCTTGTGTCTTTGTGTATTATTGATCTTCATGTTTTGGTAGTTGTTTGATCATAAGAAGAACATAATAATAAATGAATAAGCTAATAATCAAGAAAAACTAAAAGAACATCACAAGTAGTTATCAAGTTTATGAGAAATCACCTCAATTATAGCCCTATTGATTTCTCAACAAAATATGCACAACTAGAGAAAATTTGAGTGTAGCAGAGAATGTAGACTAAAAATTTTGGAATTTCTATAGGAATTGAAGAGAAAATAATTCATTTGGTAGAGAATTAGAAGGTTGGAAGAACATCCCTCAAGTGAGGTCAGTAGTCTCTGCATTCACCTAATGAGTGGAAGGTGCAGAGGTTTTAATCGTTGGATTCCCTTAACAGTTGGGGTGGAGGATTGTCTCTTGGATTCCTAGTAAAGAGAGTTATGAAGCTTCCTTACTTGTTTCATGGTTTCTTATAGTGTGTTATGGATTCTTGGACATGGGTGGAACCACTATATATAAATATTGAGGATGGAGGTGATGAGCCTATGGGTTCCCTTGTTTAATTGAGGGTGGAGGTGTTAACCTATGGATTCCCTTGTTTTGTTGAGGGTGGAGGTGGATTACTTCTTGATTCCATTTTTGGTTGGTGGGTGGACACTAGGAGGTATTTGGATTCCTTTTTTAGCCTATGGAAAAAATATTTTGTGGGTGGAGGTGGTTTACTTTTGAATTTCCTATTCCATTTTCATGTGTGCGTCATGGATATTTACCCATTATTGTATGTATATTAAGGCATAAATGGGTTGGCAACTGGATTATGACATCGACTGGTCATGTTAGTAGCTGGTATGTGGCATGGATATGACATGGATAACCATGTGGGCACCATGTGGAGGTCACATGGGTGCCACTTGGCAGGTTAGAATGTCATGGCAACGTTTAATAAGCCAATCTTTAAATAGCCATAAATTTCAATCAAGGGATTAGATTGAGGCAAATTTTATATCACTGGAAAGGTCTCAATGAGACAAATGTAATGATGCTATTGGTTTTGCGTTTTGAAAATATTGAAAAATTTGCACCCCATCTCCATAATTATACCTTGGGGATTGGATCAACACAATAACCACCTCCTCTCATCCTTAGTGTGGTATATTTGTGGTGAAGGGGGTGCGTTACAGAATGGTATCAAAGCAAAGTTTCAACACTAGACCTTTGAAGAATACATGAAGCCTTATAGTAGTGTAATATGTTTTAAATCCTAATGTTTATTTATATGTGTTTCTTGATGTTGTGATTTATGCATGTAGCAGGGTACTAACGATTTGATATTATTTTATTGATATTGATGCATTAACTTGAAGTGTGTTGTTTTAGCTAGCCTTATACCAGCAGACTCTCAATAACAAGCCAAGGTGATGATTAAGTTAAGAATTTGAATTTTGTTTATTATAACAATTATGTGTGTGTATGACAACACATAGGGAGACACTAAAGGCTAGAAGTGATGAGGACAAGAATGGTGCAATACAACACTGATAGGTCACAATATGGATATGAAGAGGAAGAATCAGTGAGAAAGAGAGGAGAGGCAGGTTATCCTAACTAGATAAATACACTAAGAAACTTAAGAGTTGAAATAAGGCATTGCAAGGCTAGAAATGAAAGGATTGTCAGGGCACAAGACAGATAAGAAAATTGAATGCAGTTATTCAAAAAAACCTCTCAGACTTACAGAGGCAAAAGAAGCATGAGTTGGGGGGCAACCATAAAGGCATGCAAAGTTCCATAGAACAAGAAGAAAATACTAATGGAATAGATGGGAGAAAATCCAAGAAAAGGCATAGATTTCCAAGTGAAGACACCATGAGAGGAGGTACCCAATTATATACCCCCAAAAATATGACAATCTACCATGGGAAACTATATGGTAACGTTCATACACATCATCATCATTATCATCACCATGAGAAAGGGAAGGAGACATATTATGTGCAAAAAGAGTTTAAGAAAGCTAATCCTCTTACATTTGATTATGAGGTGAAGAAATTAGAGAATGTTGAAGCATGGTTCCTTGGGATGAAAAATCTTTTTAGAATCCAAAGCTATTTAGAGAATATGAAGGAAAAGGTATCCACCTTTATTTTGAAAGGAAAATAATACATATGGTGGGAGGATTTAAAGAATGTAAAATGCATAAGAGAAGAGGAGATTTCTTAGAGTAAATTTGAAGGGCATTGCAGGAGAAAACACCTATCAAATAGGTATTTTGACAACAAGGTAAAGGCGTTTTATGAGCTTGGAATGGGACATATGTGGGATGAGGATTAAACCACTAGATTTATGGATTGGATGAGATGCGTGCCTTATCTCAACGATGAGAAGGAAAAGGTTCAAAGGTTTATCAATGTGTTGCCTTTGTCATTTAAAGATCATATTGAATTCGACGAGCCACAAACATTAGAGGATGTAATTAGAAAGTTAAAAAAATATTATGAATATTCAAGATGCAAGCTTGAATTCAAGAGCAATTGGAAGGCAAAGGGACACATGAAAAATAAAGGAAAATGGCATAAGAGAGAAGGGAGGAAAAAAAATACATGCAAGAGGGAAGGTGCTACCTCAACCAATCAAGGTCAACCATGACCAAGGTTTAATTTAGATGAGAAATGTTGTGCAAACCATCTATGGGAAGACAAAATAGAGGTGACACCAAAGAACCATTAAAATGTTGGACATGCAAAGAAAACCATCACGAAAGAGACTATCCATATCAGAGGTGTTTTATGGATAAATTCCTTATGTGGACATAAGAAATCTCCCTAGATCTAGTGAATTAATCTAGAAACAACCATGACAAATTTTCAATTCTTTCCTTAGAGATGTTTGAAATATGGAATGAATACCTACTCAGAATCCAATGCAAGCTTCCTCCTTCTCTTGGCTTGTTAGCACTAGCTCTAACTCCATTTTTTATATGTGGAACCCGCAAATCGTCCAAAACAAGCAAGAGAACCAAAACATACAAATAACATATACAAAAATCTCTAAACAAGAAACCAAGGATTCATGTTCTACGTATGCATAAATGAGACATAAATCTAGGAGAAAAAATGCACTTTTGTGTTAATAAAATTAGGAAAATATTACAACCCTTGTAGGCCTTGACTTTGTGAATCTCTCCCAGCTATATTGTCCTTCCTTTTCCATAATAGTAAGCCTTCAATTACACTTTAAGCACATGGATGGATTATGGACCTCTAGACACAAGTGAGAAGTATAAGGGAATAAGTCAGAGTCTCTAAAAGCCAACCGAGACTCTATGGGAGGTAGTGAATTTATAAAGTAAAAGAGGTGGTTTTGGATTTACTATTCTAGGGAATAGATCCACATAAGGGGGGGGGGGGTAAGTTATAAGAGATAATAGATAAGTCCTCAATAGTAGGAGCTCGAGATATGATCCAACAGTAAATGGTTACAACCACTTCCAAATATTTTAGAAAGAGAAATTTCAAAATTAATTTTTATTTTTTACTCTTTTCCTGCAACCTGCATTGACCAACGTAGTTTCTATGTGTGCAGCCTGCATTAGCATAGTTTGTCTCAAAGGTAAGCACAATGAACCAAAAAATTAGGGTTTTTAGCCAATCTAATCCATGATTCCCGTAACTTATGGAAATGGAAATAACCTAGCTTTGTAGGGTATGATTGCAAAGTGTTAATGGATGATGATGATAGATCCAGGTTCAGAGTCATTTGATTGGATGCAACAAAATGAAATGTAACAAATTGCCCCCTAAAGCATAAAATCAAAAGCTATGGATGAGGCTTGAAGTGATTTACCATGCGAAAAGTTTGAATCAAGAATCAACTAGTTGATATCTTCAATTGAATGTTACAATACATTATCATCATGATATAATTCATGAGGTAGGCATACCCATACTCAACATATAAACCATTTTACATGTACAGTGATCAAAGTCACATCCATTGATTACATATAGTGGACCCATACCTGGATGAATTTATATATGACCATAGCCATCATACTTTGTATATCTTGCATGAACCCTGAAATCATAGCCCAAATGGATGAAACTAGATTCGAGGTCTTCTACCTCGTCACTCACTAGTACAAATCTAACCATGTGAATAAATCTGTTGGAGTCGAACATGGTAGATGCCATCTGATTCCAACCAATAACGAAAACTATTAACAAATTTAAGAGGAACGACTGATAAGGAGAATGGCCCTCAAGGTACTAGATGAAATCTTTAAGGTGTGAAAAGATGACATGAATTCGAACACCATACAAAATATTCTAGTCAAAGGCCAATGATGATAAATTGATGCTGAAAGCGAGGAGACTTGCCATTGAGGTATGCAATTTCCAAGGCTTTGAAGGGAGTTTCTAAGTCAACTTCCTAGATAAGTTGTTGATATCGATAGGAAGTGACCCGTCATAAGAGGGCCTTAATGTATCCCCCATCAACGACACAAAACATATATCAATATTTTAGACAGAATGTGATGATTTAGAGCTGGTTTAGGGGTGACAAACATGAAAGAAGGCTTAGGGTATTGTAACAGATGTCAACTGAGGGTGGAATTTCTCTTGAACATATCAACGACACTTATATGGAGTTGGTAACATTGACTCAAATACCAATCATTAATGCTTTCAATAAGGTGTGATCAACAAAGAGGCAAGCAGATTCCCCAACCCAAAGAAATCACTGAGGTGAAAGAGTGACATGTTCAAGAGCGATTTGCTACCATAAATAAGTTTCATGTATTATTTCCCCAATTTCCCCACCATTTATGGAAATTACCTCTTTAAATTTGACAGGATTGAGGAGGATAACATATGATTTATCTATAAGTTCATCCTTCAGATGAATATTTTTGAGTATTTTTAATGAACCCTAAGAAGGAGTGGTTTGGTCTCGTCATGGTTGACGAGTTCTATGCTGTTTATGTTTTACGAGTCCATTGAAGGTGCAACTTGACTTCTTTTTAGTGTTTAGAGAGTTTGAAAAAGAGGTGAAGAAGAAAAGTCTAAGAGGTTCATTTTTGTAAATTTAGTCCCCTGGGCCTAAAAAGGCATAAAACAATACCCAGGAGAGCGTTTTAACCATGTTTAGCTAAAGTATCTTTTTTTTGTAAATATTCCATCTAGTTCGGAAAAGGGTTAAACTTATATTATACAAATTTCCTTTCATTTAATTTAACGAGCTCAAAAGAGATGAAGTGCTTGACAATATTTTCATATTTTGGAAGTCTCAAAAGAGCTTAAGGAGGACTCCAGGGGCTTCCTTTTTCGTAAGTTTTATGAGCCCAAAAAAGCGATAAAATTATACTCATTCACCAAACTGACCTACATTAAAAATTTCAATCTACAACTTGTGTTATATCTTCCAAATGCCATTTAACCATAGAAAACAGTAAAAGCATAAAAAATATATGAAAAATGGAAAAATTAGGGAAAAATATTATAAAATTTAAAATAATGACTTATTTTGAGTATAAAAGAGGTAAAAGTAAGTTTATTTTCACCATTTTTTATAGCTCTTAGTGGTTTTCACCTTGATTCTTCAACAGATGAATGTGACCAATTTCGTGGATGATTTTCATTGTCGTTAGTTCTAGGTAAGATATCTGTCCTTTCTTTACATTTTCACAGTTTCCATTTTTGTTTTTATGCATTTTTGGGAAGTTTTTAGAATTTTTAAAAGCTATATTTCGCCCTCGGCCCAACAAAATTTTCTTATATTGGGAGGTGCGATGGGTATTTTTATTTTACACTAAAAAATGTGGCCCAACGCGCTTTCCAAGAAGGGTAAGTGTAATGGGACACACATCCATGAGTAGGTAGTGTGATGGGTGCATTAAGGGTTCCAACAATTCAGTTTTTAAGCTATTTCTTCCCAAAAAAATTTAAACTTGTGATCTAACATGTTTCTTTCTAACTATTTGTAGGTGTTTATCAGAGTGAAAATGGTGCTAAGTTGGAGACAAAGGGAACATGAAATTCAAGATATGATGGCAGCAAATGATCTAGCCAGAATGCAAGCATTAAGAAATTGTGGTTTACTAATTTTTTTCCAAATTCTTGTTATGAGGGCTTAGATGGAGTTGTTGTAATATCTAGTTAGAGCCTAGGACGTACAGGGGTAATTCTTCAGACTTAGATGGCATATGGTCACTATAGATGTTGAAAACATCTATTTCCTGACAAGGCTTTTGTGTAGAGGGGATCCTATTTCCTTGTGTGGATATAAGAGAGGAGGATAGATAGTAAAAGAGTATGTAGCTACCTATTTTTAGCCTACCTCTCAGCCCAACGAAGATGGGAAGATCAAGATAAAATACATTAGCCATATTTTGCTAAAAACAATCATGTTTACCATCACACAGTTGGTTGGTAGTGTTTCTCCTCACATGGATACCAAAACTCAAATGCAGTACACATGTGAGTGTCTGGTACCTATGGTCTTTAATTTTTTTTAAGGGATTTTTGCCAACGTAAGGGAATAGTTGAATAGAGAAAAAACGGGGCAGTTAAACAACTTCAGGTATGGGTCCATTATAGTATAATTTCCTCTACATAGGGTACCATTGTTGCGACCCTAGAGGATATCATAGGAGCTACCTAGAGTAAGGGATCCTCGCATGAGACAATGGGTAAACCTGATGGTTCGACATGGGGGAGGACCTATCATGAGGTTTACCCCTACATTCTTCATATGGATGCAAGAGTAGCTAATCATAATTGAGGATTATCCCTATGTTGGAGCGAATTTCTGGGGTGAATAGAGCTCATCTTACTTGAGGTCGAGCAGTGGGATGACACATGTAAAAAGTACTATCATTTTGGGTTTTCAAGTTTTACAATTTTTTTGTTTTGTTTTTAATGTGTCGGAGACTAGATCTTGGTTTTGCATGGAGACATTGGGCTGGTGCGACTAATGGGCATGCTTTTGCTCCATCAACGAGCAAAACCACAACTTGGACAAGTTGGAGATAGTGGGGCAGAGATGGAAGATCTAGGAGATCCAAACCTAGCAGAGACACTTGTTGAGTTTGAGCACCATGTAGAGGGACTGGCCCACACCATTCTTAATACAGGGGTCGATGACATCCAAATCCTTTTATAGAGATACACCATAGGGGTGTCGGCGTGGATTAGTCGATTGATGTGCAGGATTACCCATGCGGTCATGTGTTACTGTGATCATCACCATGATTAGACACCTAAGGATTTTGACCCACATTTTGTCTTTTGAATTTATTCAAATATTGTATGCCATGAGCCATATGTGTCTTATACACAATTTTTGTAAAACTCAAACACTATTTATAGTTTCTAATCTATGGATGTTTTCTACTTTATTTTGCTTATCTTGTACAATATCTGATAATAATTATATGTTTACAAATGTTGCAAATGCATGTCTAAAACGTAATTAGCCAATGCATCCATTAATGTATTTAGACTTCTTGGAACATGTTGATATTCAATGTAATCAAAATGTTTCTCTAAGAGGTGAACTCTTAAGAACATGTGTAACATAGTTGGACTCCTCACTGAATAAACACTATTCAAATGTAGCACCATGAGTTGTGAATCAAGTCTAACAACCAAATGGCGAATACCACATGAAATGGCATCAGATAATAGTTTGATCACTGCACTATACTTAGTGTTATTATTAGTTGAGCAACTGATGCAAATTCCTTTCAAACTCATTAACTTGTCATTAGGAGCATAGATTTCCCGTGCTACGAAGAAAGGTTATGAGTACTACGGCTAGCACAATCAGCATAACCAACATATGGTTAATGGAACACCAACACCTTCAAATCAAATGTAATCCAAGATAAGAAAAAGCGATAGAAAACTCTAAGGAAAACCACACTACAAACACACCAACAAACCTATACAGTATGTACATAGTGACTATGTAGAAAAATTATAAGCATATTATTTTTTGAGGTACAAACCATTACGAGGTTCTGCCAAGGGAATTCCATCAAAATATACAGG
>APFE031665935.1:71970-123118 GCA_000404065.3 Pinus taeda
ATGTCATGAAAACATGAATTAGAACATAGAAGGAGGCGAAGAGACAGACAGTCAGTTTCCACGCTTTAAGCGATTGTGGTAACATAACATGTTATAAAACGTGATGAACCCAGAGATGCTGGGGGGACAAAGGATAGCCACCAAAGCTACAGAGCCAGAGTGCTTAATAGAAGTAGAGCCACCAGAGGTTGGAGGTAGAGCCGCAGAGCCAGAGAGCTCAAAAGTAGACTTCTAAGAGCCATGATGCTGTAGTGAAGTTGCAAAACCACAAAAAGATCAAATGATCAAGCTATTGCTGATGTCCAAAGTGTGCTGAAGATAGAAGAAGGAGTTCTAGAGACAGTTAAGAGAGTTTTGAGGGAGTTGGTGCAAGCTAGAGCTCACAATAGCTCAAAGCACTAATTGAACGAGTCTAGTCTAGAGAAGCCTAGATTTGTCTGCAAAGTAAGGACAACCAGGAGTAAGATGGTATTCTAAACCCATATGTGTAGTTGTAAACCAATGGAGTTAAGTGTGGAACTTGTAAAATAAGCATTACCATAATCCCAAAGAGCCTAGTCGAGTTGATTAGAGCTCAAGGAGGCGTAGCCCAAGATATCAGGGTGAACTCCATATTATATTGTTGTCTCCTATGGTTTTCTTATTTGATTCTTTATTTACTGTTATATGCATTTCAGATCAGTTTAAGCAAATGAACATAAGCACTTAACAGTTAAAGGAAAACAAAATCATACACTTATTTCAAGTCCTTAAATTCCGCAAATTGTCAATCATAAGCATAGAACTTGGGAATATATAAGCTTTGGAGTGGGAGAGGTTCTTGTAAGTTGAAAAGAAGCCTTTAGGTCCCCATTTCAGATCAGGTGGTATTAGAGCTAAGTTATACCAGAGTAGGTTGTAGCATAAATCAGATTGTATCATGATGCAAGTGGTATCAGATTAGAATGCTTGATTGACACAACAATCTATATGCTTGGTTGACTTGAAAGGTGTTTGATTGTTTGTAAAATGAATATTGTTTGAGTTGCAGAGGTGAAGGGAAAGCTATTGATAGCTAAGCCCAGGAGAGGAAAAGAAGGAAGAAGGCTAAAGGCATTCTTCTTATCCTAAATGACCTCAAGGAAATCCTTGAAGCACAAGAGGTTTGTTGCAAAAGGTTGCTTGAATAAGCTCTTTTTTAATCTTGTTTGAAGTTCTTTTGTTCATTTTGATAATGACAACTTCTACAAATGAGTCCTCAAATTCTTCTTCTTCACAAGATTCTTTGATGAAGACATGAAGAAAGAATTGTTCATCATGATGGATATTGTTAGAGACATGTATGAGGATGGAAGGAAGAGCATCACCCTTAGAGCGCAGTTGAATTCCAGGAAGGAAGCGAAGCAGTTGCTTTCTGGCAAATTGTAGGAAGTGGAGAGACAACTTCATATTGCAAATATGAACTTGGAAAGGATGCATGAGTTGGAGACATAGCTCTTGGTTGTCAAAGAAGACTTAGTCAAGTATCAACTTGAAGAAGAGGTAAATAATTCTAGTTTGTCTTCAATTTCCTCTAAGAATGTTTATATTGGTTCTTTTGAAAAACATACCAGAGGCATAGGTTACAAGTTAATGTCCAAGATGGGCTATGAAGGAAAAGGCTTGGGTAAACATGCACAAGGTATTGTTGAGCCAATAATGGTTGAGTAAAGGCCTAAGTATTAGGGTCTTGGCTATGGAAAGTCTTATGGAGAAAGTTCCAAAGCTTCCATGAAGGCCATGAAACAGTGCCAAGAAGGAGTTTCATTTCAGGTCTTCTACCTCAAAAGTGTAAAAATTGTATTAATGGAGAATGCAATAGCTTGAAACATCATTTGCAAGATGCAGGTGTTCATAAGCATGCACTTGAACCAGAGAGTTGTGGAAACTCTGACAACCTTGAAGAAATTAATGGTGTTCCAAAGGGAGCTACTTCTTCATTTAATTCACCTCCTCATGAAGGTAATATAGGTGAAAAAGAAAGGTATAAATCTGGTTCTAAACACATTCCTTTTGATTGTGTTAAGCATGATAAATTTCCATATAAGCACGGGAAAATAATTGCTTGTTCCTTTTGTGGTTTGCATAACCATATTGTTTCTAGATGTTGGAAGAGAATGGCCGCATGTAGGAAACTTTGGAAGGAAAAGAAGCAAGAAGCCAAAGGTCCATTGGACAAGGAAAATCATGCTATCAAGAAGATGCACATGTGTTTCACTTACTACCATAAGCAAGGACATATTGTTGCAAAATGTTGGACTCTGAATCCAATAATGCTTCCACAAGATTTGAATAAGGTGGAAATAGAAAATAGCAGGAATGGAAAGAAAGATTCCATGAATGATGTGTTTCAAGATGATTCACATGTTGATGTTGACGTGCAGACAAGGGAAGGACCTTTGAAATGGATTGGTAAGAAATGGTTAGAGTTCTTATCTAATTAAAGTTGCATATCTTTTGATGTGAAAAGAAATGTATCACATCTATTTGAATTCTTTGTTAATGAGATGCAAGTTGCAGGGTTTTACCAAGAAGGTGAATGGAAAAGTTGAGTAGGAGACTCACTTTATTGCTGCAACATTATATTCATTTCAGCTTCAAAAGTACAATGTACTTAAGCGAAATTTGAAGGATGAAATGCATGCATAAGCATGATATGCATGAACACAGGGATATTGATGATTTCCTTGTATTTGAACATGTATGTGTGATTAAATTGAAGGGTTGATTACTTTGTTGTAAACATGCATGTAAGGTTTTGTTGGCTTGTTATCTAGTTAGTCATTTGGATGCAGATGTAAAGACATGGAGGTGTTCACAAGATGTAAAATCTATTTCTTTTGTTGAAGCAGGAGTTTAGGCCATCCAGTTGTTGTTTGTAATCTTGTTGTTGTTAACAATTGTTGTTGAAAGTATGTCAAACAGGTACAAATGAAAATTTTGTGAAGCAGATGTAACTTCACATTGGTTTGAGCCACCTTGGATCAATGATCAAGGCATAGAAGTTCAAACTACCTTATGTGATCTTCTCAACAAGAGTTCTATAGGAAGTCAAGGAGGAAGACAGTTCTTCCCAGGAGGACAAGCACATTCAAGAAGGGAGTGTTCAAAGGCTTGGTTCAGAGGCACTATGCAAGCCAAGTGTATGGAGGCTGAAAGAAGAGGGTGAGGTACTCTCATTTACTGTTTAGACCAGTATATCAGTCTTTTGGAGTCCAATTTTTTTTTAGTGGGAAGGCATGATCCAAAATGGATCTAACATAGACTTCTAAGTCTATGATTTTTCCTCACAAAGGAAAAATGAAAGTCATTGGATGATTTTTAAAATCATCTCATTTCGTAGATCGTTTCATTCTAAATCCAACGCAATTTGAACGGGCCAAAACGGACTCTGGACGCAGGAGTTATTGTAAAAAGGAGATTTTCCCAATGTCCTTAGAAAAGGAGGCATTTCTTATTAAAATTTGGCCTAAGGGTTAATATTAGCCTTATGCGCGCTAAAAACCTTTGTTAAGTGCTAAACCTTTATAAAGTGCGTTTTACATTGAAAAGCATGTGGGCAGTCTCAGCCAGGTGGATTCGAAGAATTTATACAAAAAGAGCTAAAACCTTTTTAGTTCTGGAAGGAAGGTGGTAAACGGTATTTCAGGCAGGCTCCAGGCGGTAAATGGTATTGGAAGGTTTGAACCTGATTCCATACACTGGCCGACACGTAGCAGGCCGCAGGAGAGAGAAAATCGCTTTTTCTGGTGGGTAATCTCCACGCAAGTGGGTCACCTGAAAAAACTATCAACCATCGTATTAGAGATCATGGATCAATGGTGGAGATTGAGCAAACTTCTTGATTATTTGGTTTAGTGTGAGCTGTCGGATCGGAAAAGCAATCAATGGTGAAGATCTGATTGGAGATTGCTGATGAGGAAAGCTTAAGGGTTGCGAACGACGGAAGCAACAATTGCTGATATGTCGAAACAACGATATAGTGATGGGTTGATAACGCTGATTGGAGCGATCAGAGATCAGAGATCGGATCACAACAATTCAAAGGGGAGCATTGAACCATGAGACATGCGATTTGCGATGAAGGCACAAACCCAATAGAATTAAAGGGGCAATTGAATTATGTTTGAAATCCAGCTTTACGGATTTTCATTGGATTTCTTTGTATTTCTCGTGTATTCCAATATTTGGGTTTTGTTCGGGTTTAAAGCGACTTGAGATATGCGATGAAAGGACAGACTCGAGAGGATTATAGATGCAATTGAATTCTATTTGAGTTCCAGCTTAAAGGCTCATGATGTGTTTTCGTGAGTTTTGCATGTGTATTCCATTAAGTGTCTATTTCGGGATTAAGGTAGAAGGAAGGCCAAACGATCAGGTTGCCTGCACCCACCAGTTCCTTTTCAATTATGAAACCGTTTCTAATTCAAACATCATTTTCCCCACCATAAGGAAATGATGAATAGAATGTGTCATGAAAACACGAATTAAAACGAAAAAGGAGGTGAAGAGACAAACAATAAGTTTCCACGCTTTAAGAAATTGTGGTAATAGAACGTGTTATAAAATGCGATGAACCTAGAGATGCTAAGGGGACAAAGGATAGCCACCAGAGCCACAGAGCTAGAGTGCTTGACAGAGGCAGAGCCGCAGAGCCAGAGAGCTCAAAAGCAGAATTCTAAGAGCCATGATGCTGTATTGAAGTTGCAGAACAAAAAAGAGATCAAATGATCAAGCTATTGCTGATGTCCAAAGTGTGCTAAAGACAGAAGGAGTTCTAGAGATAGTTAAGAGAGTTCTGAGGGAGTTGGTGTAAGCTAGAGATCAAGATAGCCCAGAGCACTAATTAAAGGAGTTTAGTCTAGAGACGCCTAGATCTGTCTACAGAGTAAGGACAACCAGGGGTAAGATGGTATTCTAAACCCATAGGTGCAGTTGTAAACCAATGGAGTTATGTGTGGAACTTGTAAAAGAAGCATTACCATAATCCCAAAGAGCCTAGTCGAGTTGATTAGAGCTCAAGGAGGCATAGCCCAAGATATCAGGGTGAACTCCATATTATATCATTGTCTCCTATGGTTTGCTTATTTGCTACTTTAGTTACTGTTATATGCATTTCATATCAGTTTAAGCAAATGAACATAAGCACGTAACAGTTAAAGGCAAACAAAAGCATACACCTATTTCAAGTCCTTTAATTCTACAAATTGTCAATCATAAGCATAGAACTTGGGAATATATAAGCTTTGGAGTGGGAGAGGTTCTTGTAAGTTGACAAGAAG
This sequence comes from Pinus taeda, assembly GCA_000404065.3. Classification (NCBI taxonomy): domain Eukaryota; kingdom Viridiplantae; phylum Streptophyta; class Pinopsida; order Pinales; family Pinaceae; genus Pinus; species Pinus taeda. The sequence continues at coordinate 77,271 of APFE031665935.1, forward strand.
CCTTTAGGTCCCCATTTCAGATCAAATGGCCCTCTTTTCATCCTTCTCCTTAAGGAACTTTTTGGGCTTAAGTTCTGGGTGAAGTCTCCAACACTTAGATTCATCATGATCGATTCTCTAGCAATGAGAACTTTGAACGATCACTGATTTCTTTCTCTTCGAATTGTTCTTCCCATTATTGTCATTGGAATCTTTGATTTCCAACTCTTTGGATGACTGCGATGAAAAATTGAATGGTCTGCCACCTAATTCAATATGTATGGCTTAAACACACACTTCATCAAAATCATCAGGATTAAACATCAATAATGTATGCTGAAAATATGAATGTAAATTACCGATGTATTTTAACAAAGTTTCATGTGTATCCATTGAAATACCAAGCGCCAATGATTTCTTTCTAAACTCCTGAGTAAACTCGTGAACGCTCTACCATTTACCTTGCCTCAGATGCTTCCAGTCAATAACAATTTGCTACATGTATCCTAAAGGATAGAATTGTTTCCTAAGAGCTTTTAAAAACTTAGACCATGAAGAGATGGCTTGTCCTTTATGCTTTACATCTATCTGAGTTTTACTTTCCCACCATATTAAAGATGTTCCCCCATTCTAAGTGTATCTAACTGAATTTTCATTTGATCGTTAGAGATGTTCTGAATGCGATAATACACTTCTAACTGCTTAATCCAGTTATCTAACTTTTCAAGATTCATTTCGCCATCATAAACAGTTAACTCAAATTTCACATCAAGTTTCAAAAGAGATGTTTTCTTAGGTTTCTTATCTTTTTCAGTTTCTGCACTGGAAGAAGAAGAAGAAGATGATGATGGAGATGATGGAGGTGAAGGAGGTTTATCAGCCTTGCCTTTACCTTTGTCCTTCTTCAATTCCTTTGAAGAAGAAGCTGCATCTCTCACCTTCTTGTCTTCGTACAATTCTCCCAACATATGATGCATAGTCAAGAATGTTTGTTGAAACTATTCTTCACTTATCTTACTTTCAGTGTTTTCACCTGCATCAGGTCCTGACATGGTTGATTTATGAATGAATCGTAACTTTCAAATCTCTGGATCGATCTGCTCAGGGATTCCTTTTCCTTGTTGCGACTTTGACCTGGTTAACATTCAATGGCAAATTCTACAAATGAAACCTACTATGATACCAAATTATATGATTTGAATGTGATCATAGGCTTAGACTGATGTAGAATCGATTAACCATTAATGAATTGAATGTTAGCTCAAAGCATAGAAATGGAGGAAAACTGCTTGAAAAGAAGAATTTACAACAACTGATTAAACACAATTAGGATGCGTAAGAAATGAAGTAAGATACTATAAAAACACAGTTATACCAGACAGTGAGATTGATGATGGAATTTGTCCTTGATGGAGACGTCCATTTTTATTAGGAATAAAAAGAAGGAGTTGATTACACAGTGATTCTATCAGATTGAACTTGCACACAAGCAATTTTGACCTTTATAACTAGGAAGCACTCTGAACCAACTTTCCAATGCTACTTACAGATTCCAAATCTGACTCTAGATGCCCAAGATATGATCAAAACACCGACTGCCTCTCCATCTCAGCCTTTGTTTGACAAGTTCCAAAAACACTACTAAATGCTCACTACCCTTCAAAATTCTGTAAATGTACATTTATACAGTGATTAGATGGATCATAACTACTATGGTTAACTTGGGAGTGCATCAACTTCCTTTGAGGGTACGATTTAGGGGTTTAGGTGTGATTTGGTGTGTCACTTAGTGACATTACAAGTTTGTTTACAAAATATTGAATAAAAACCCAAAATAAACATTAGAATAACCATAAAAATGTTGGTGGTCATCTTAATCAGATGGAGGTTGGAAAACTCATGTGAGCGGTGACCGAAACTGTGGTTAACTCACCGACGGCTTCACTAACAGTTCCTACTACGGCTAACCTCCGGCTAACCCTGTCTCCAGTCACATGTAACCAAGTTTGCTAACGGTTCTCATTGCGGCTAACTCTTGATTGTTTAATACTCCCACAGTTACAATGTAACTTTCACATGCTAACCTTCCCGTTACGTTTTGTGCTAATGGTTTCGGATTTCTGATGCAAATTCCTACTGCAGTGAACTCCGATAGTCTATCAACCACAGTCACATGGCTCTTCGGTGCGGTTAGGCTACTCACACGTTAGTTGTGGCCTGTTTATTTGTTTGTAATGTTTTGTAATGGTTTTTGTTTGCATTACATATGCTAAGGGTTAATACAAAGGTTTAGAGTTAGGTACTAGGTGTTAACACATAGTTTGAATGCGATAATAGGTAGGACTTATATTTAGATGATTTTAGCATAGGTTTATGTATAGTTCTTTGAAATACATATTATTGTAATGTAGATGGATAGGGTTGCAACTTGGGTGATATATTTGATAGTGTTTTTAGTATATTAGGATTATGGTTTTCGTTTTTGTTTCTAAAAACCCATCTACAAAATTTTGTCACAATGTGATGAAACCAAATACATATTGTTGACACAATCTACAGTTGTGAAGACACCCCTAACGATATATCAAACCTCTGCCACAAATGACACCTATGTCGACACCAAAACCTGTGAAGACGAACGAAAAAACACATGTCGTCGACCAATCTTGGTGGAACTGTCGATGAACATAAGTCGACAGCTAGGTACAAACCCATATCAATTGAACACCATGAAACCATAACATTACCTGAACAACCTGATCCATAACCAATACTATCAAAACTGATAACACCGAACTGAATTGATGATGATACTGAACACTTACGACACTGAACTAAATTGATAACGCTACTGAACACTGACAGCGACACTTGAACACCTGTGCAATGATCTGACAAGATCCCCTTGGATCATTCCTCTCCACTTGAAAGCTTTCGGACCACAAAAGTTTGACTAAATAAATAGTTGATGAGGGTAGAACTCCCTCTCTTTCCACCTTGACCTGACGATGTACCAATACATTCGATCAATCACCTGCAAGTGATGACCATGGGCAAACAACTTGTTATAAACATGGCATTTGATTTCATTCCACGGAGAACCATGAGTTAGTGATTCATAATCATCTTTGAAAATAGTCTCTACTAGATGTTGTTTAATACCATCAACATGTATAAACAATCTATTTTGCGGAATAACAGAGACATCAAAGATACTCTTGACATCAAACAAGCTACTTAATTAAATATACTTTCCTGCTTCCTGATTACTAAGTGAACTTGCTGCAGTGAACCTATCAAACTGTAAGGTGAAATCTGCTGCAACTTAGTTTGTCTTTGAAAGTCTTGATTTAGCTGTTGATTTGTTTGAATCAATTTTCTTCATTTAAATGATGTTTCCATTGATTAACACTTTCTTCTGATGCATAAGTTCCCATTAGACACTTTGATACTGCTTTAGAAAAGGATTTGATATGAAAAAAATATATTTCCTCTCCACTTGAAAAGAGGTTTCCAAACTGTTTGAAACATGAAATGGCGACATAATACAAGAGAATTTGAACAACGGTTTCCCTAATATTGACTTGTATCCCTACAACTCTTTATTTCCAAACTTGAACTGAATTGATTCATTCTGACATTAGGAAGAGGAGATTTAGGCACAAACTATAATTTGTAATCCCTGCTTATGAATAAGATGTTTGGTTTTACATAAAACTGGAATAGTTTCTATCTCTTTAATCAAACCATCTTTAAGCCGAGTCTCATAACCTGAACAAACATCATGTTGATTGTTACGTTGGTCCTTTACACACATGATTACAAATCTCTTGTTTGAACTTATTAATCGCTTCATCTAATTAACATTAACTAAATTCAAGTGATTTTACTTTGATATGCCTTGCCAATAAATTCAACCCCATCTTTCTTAAGGTGATATTTATGCTCTCTCCTGTAAAATACTACATCATGATCATAAAGATAAGGACTTCCTAAGACAACTCCACATATGTCTACTAAAACCACATCTAATTCCACTTCATCAATGTAATTAGTTGTAATGGCAAATCTTAATCGACACTGTTTGGTGACTTTTATCTCAATTGATTTATTTAGCCATCATAATGGGTAAGGTCTTAGATGATTATGTGTTTCCAAACCCAAAGTTTTAACTAAATATTCAGAGATTAAATTTGCCTGTGATCCACTGTCAAACATTATATCTATCTTTGTATGCTTAGAAGTTATCCTTATGGTAGACAATTCAACTCTTTTATCCTCATTTGAAGGATTTATGTTTGATGAAGATGCAATAGTTTTCAAACTTCAACCAGTGTCAGAATTTTTCTCGTCGTAACCATGGCGGTTATCCTCCTTTCATCACCCGAATCTAAACCTAGATCCTGTTGGACTACTACAATGGCCTTCTTTTCATCCTTCTCCTTAAGGAACTTTTTGGGCTTAAGTTCTGGATGAAGTTTCCAACACTTAGATTCATCATGACTAATTATTTGGCAATGATAAAAAGTAGGTCTTTCCTTCTGAACGATCACTAATTTCTTTCCCTTCGAATTTTTCTTCCCTTTACTATCATTGGAATCTTTGATTTCCAACTATTTGGATGACTATGATGAAAACTTGAATGGTCTGCCACCTGATTCAATATGTATGGCCTGAACACGCACTTCATCAAAATCATCAGGATTAAACATCAATAATGTATGCTACAAATATGAATGTAAACTGTCGATATATTTTAACAAAGTTTCACATGTATCCAATGAAATACCAAGCACTGATGCTTTCTTTCTAAAATCCTGAGTAAACTCATGAACACTCTGCCCTTTACCTTGCCTCAGATGCTACCAGTCAATAACAACTTTCTGCATGTATCTTAAAGGATAGAATTGTTTCCTAAGAGCTTTTAAAGACTTAGACCATGAAGAGATGACTTTTCCTTTACGCTTTACATCTATATGAGTTTTACTTTCCCACCATATTAAAGTTGTTCCTCACATTCTAGGTGTAGCTAACTGATTTTTCGTTTGATTGTTAGAGATGTTCTGAATGCGAGAATACACTTCTAACTTCTTAATCCAATTATCTAACTTTTCAGGATTCATTTCTCCATCATAAACAAGTAACTCAAATTTCACATCAAGTTTCAAAAGAGATGTTTTCTTAGGTTTCTTATCTGTTTCAAATTCTGCATTGGAAGAAGAACAAGAAGAAGATGATGATGGAGATGATGGAGGTGAAGGAGGCTTATCAACCTTGCCTTTACTTTTGTACTTCTTCGATGCCTTTGAAGAAGAAGCTGCATCTCTCACCTTCTTGCCTTTGTACAATTCTCCCAACATCTGTTGCGTAGCCAAGAATTCTTACTCAAACAGTTCTTCACTCATCTTAGTTTTAGTGTTTTCACCTGCATCAAGTCCTGACATGGTCGATTTATGAACGACCTGTTGCTTTCCAATCTCTGGATCGATCTGCTTAAGGATTCCTTCTCCTCATTGCGACTTTGACCTGGTTAACATTCAATGGTATATTCTACAAACAGAACCTACTATGATACCAAATTATATGATATGAATGTGATCATAGACTTAAACTGATGTAGAATTGAGTAACCATTAATGAATTGAATGTTAGCTCAAAGCACGAAAATTGAGGAAAACTACTTGAAAATAAGAATTTACGATAGATGATTAAACACAATTAGGATGCATAAGAAATGAAGCAAGATACTGTAAAAACCCAATTATACCAAACAATGAGATTGATGACGGAGTTCGTCCCTAATGGACTATGTCTCAGGGTCTGCTTTTAAGATGGGCGTCCATTTTTATTAGGAATGAAAAGAAGGAGTTGATTACACAGTGATTCTATCAGAATGAACTTACATAGAGGCAATTATGACCTCTGTAGCTAGGAATCTCTCTAAACCAACTTTCCAACGCTTCTTAGGGATTCAAAATTTGATTCCAGATGCCCAAGATATGATCAAAACACCGACCGCCTCTCTGTCTAAGCCTCTGAATGACAAGTTTCGAAAACACTCAAAAACATTCACTACCCTTCAAAGTCTACAAATGTCCATTTATATAGTGATTAGATGCATCGTAACCACCATGGCTAACTTGGGAATGCATCAGCTACCTTTGAGGGTACGATTTAGGGTTTTAGGTGTGATTTGGTGTGTCACTAGTGACATTACAAGTTTGTCTACTAAATATTGAATAAAAATCCAAAATAAACATTAGAATAACCATAAAAATGTTGGCAGTCAGCTTAACCGGGTAGGGGTTGGACAACTCATGTGAGCAGTGATCGAACCCATGGTTAACTCGCCAGCAGTTTCACAGACAATTCCTACTGCGGCTAATCTCTGACTAACCCTATCTCTAGTCACATGTAACTTGGTTTGTTGACGGTTCTCACTGCGGCTAACTCTTGATGGTTTAATCCTTCGACAGTTACAATGTAACGTTCACATGCTAACCTTCCCGTTACAGTTTGCACTGACGGTTTAGGATTTCTGATGCGAATTCCTGCTGCAGTGAACTCCGACAGTCTATCAACCCTGGTCACATGGCTCTCCAACGCGGTTATGCTACCCACACAGTAAGCTATGGACTGTTTATTTGTTTGTAATATTTTATAATGGCTTTTGTTTGCATTACATATGCCAAGGGTTAATACAAAGGTTTAGAGTTAGGTACTAGGTGTTAACACATAGTTTGAATGCGATAATAGGTAGGACTTAGGTTTAGATGATTTTAGAATAGGTTTATGTATATTTCTTTGAAATACATATTATTGTAATGTAGATGGATAGGGTTGCAACTTAGGTGATAGATTTGATAGTGTATTTATTAGATTAGGATTAGGGTTCTCATTTTTGTTTTTAAAAACCCATGTACAAAATATTGTCACAATGTGACAAAACCAAATACATATTGTTGACACAATCTACAGTTGCGAAGACACCCATAATGACATATCGAACCTCCGCCAGGGATGACACCTATGTCGACACCAAAACTTGCGAAGGCAAATGACAAAACAAATGTCGTCGACCAATCTTGGCAGAACTATTGATCAACATAAGTCGATAGCCAGGTACAAACACATATCAACTGAACGCCATGAAACCATAATATTACCTGAACAACCTGATCCATAACCAATACTATCAAAACTAATGACACTGAACTGAATTGACAAAGATATTAAACACTGAAGATGACACTTGAACACCTGTGCAATGATCTGATGAGATCCTCCTAGATCATTCCTCTCCACTTGAAAGCTTTTGGATCACAAAAGTTTGACTAAGAAAATAGTCAATGAGGGTAGAATTCCCTCTCTTTCCACCTTGACCTGACAATGTAACAATACATTCAATCAATCACCAGCAAATGATGACCCTGATGATGCTAACCATGGCACTTTTTGAGTTGGTGACATGTTTAATCCATCTGCAGTATGAACAACTTGTGATGATGGGCAAACAACCTGTTATAAACATGGCATTTGATTTCTATCCACGAAGAACCACGAGTTAGTGATTCATAATCATCTTTGAAAACAGTCTCTACTAGATGTTGTTTGATACCATCAACTATAAACAATATATTTTGTGGAATAACAGAGACAATAAAAGATACTCTTGACATCAAACCAGCTACTTGATTAAACATACTTTCCTGCTTCCTGATTACTAAGTGAACTTGCTGCAATGAACCTATCAAACTGTAAGGTGAAATCTGCTGCAACTTAGTTTGTATTTGAAATTATCGATTTAGATGTTGATTTGTTTGAATCACTTTTCCTTCATTTAAATGATGTTTCCATTGATTAACACTTTCCTCTGATGCATAATTTCCCATTAGACACTTTGACACTGCTTTAGAAAAGGCTTTGATATGAAAACAAATAGATTTCCTCTCCACTTGAAAAGAGGTTTCCAAACTGTTTGAAACATGAAATGGTGACACAATACAAGAGAAATTGAACACTGATTTTCCCTAATATTGACCTGTATCACTGCAATTGTTTATTTCCAAACTTGGATTGAATTGATTCATTCTGACATTAGGAAGATGAGCTTTAGGCACAAACTGTAATTTATGTTGTAATCCCTGCTTATGAATAAGATGTTTGGTTTTACATAGAACTAGTGTTAATGCTCAAATCTGCCTCAGGTTGAGGAAGGAAAAACTCAAGGCAACATCAAACCAAGCTCAGCCTCGTAGCTAGCCCTACGAGGACAAGAGAGGGCTCTCTTCGGGTCTATCTTGGTAAACAAGTTTTCAAAGGGGCCGAGATGACCAATAAGGAATACTGATTTTAGGCTAGTAAAGAGATAGGAAAGTTTGATTTAGATTTTTGAGTTTTTGTTGGAGAAACGGGAAAACCAATTTTGGGTGCGGGGATTAAGGTCAGATCTTTGCAGAGTTCGAGTTGGGGTGAGGTAGGTAGTAGTCTTGATGCCTTTGATCAGGTGTATGGATGGATCAGAATGACAAGGAGCTGAAGAGGGCAAGGGAGAACATGGATCCTCTCCAAACTGGCGAAAACATGAAAAACTAAACAAACTTAAAGGAAGAGCACTGTAAACAATGAATTCAACCTCATTTACTCATTCATTTAGTTTTAGAAGCATAAGAAGGAATGACATACATGTAAACATGAATAAAATTACAATAACTGAGAGATAACACCATCGAAAACTGAAAGCCACAAGAATCCCAACAGGTGCTGCAAAATCTCTGATCTTTCCTTAGCCAAAATATGAAAAATATGTACAATAGTGTGCCAAAATCTTCCCAAGAGTCCAACCTCTGCTACTGAATGAAAATTTACACATATAGATCAAGCTAACCTCATTCCCTAACCTCTAGGGGTCAAGATCCTCCTTCTATGAGCAGTTTGAACAAATTCTAAACATGGAGCAAGAATCTAGATGACCAAACAACCTGCCTCTAAAAAGAAGGAAACTCATTCATTACATTAATTTCTTGCTAATTTGTGAATGAATCATCTAGAAGAAGGTAGATAAGTGCCATGTTACCTTACATATATCAAATTACATCATGTTGGGTCAAAAATTACATGAAGGAGTGAAACTGGTGAAAACTGGCCAAATTCCTGAGCTGGAAAGTGAAAAATTGGCCAAACTCCTTTATGCGTAGCGCCTTGATCTCTATGCGCACACCTTTAACACTGTCCACGGGTTTGCAAGCACGGTTTTTCGCCCTCCAATACTTGAACACGCTCTTGCTTTGATAGTTGGTGAACAAATAGACTTGTTTTCCCCTTTATATACAAACAAAATAACTGATTTGATTTAAATTGATTCAAAAACCCACTTTGTAAGGTTTGGCACTTTTTCACTTTTGGTCTTTAATACAACACTGCTTTTTTATTTTCTCATGCTTTTCTGAAGTTTGGACTGATAATATTTTGTTGATTTTTTTGCAGGGATCTAGCATTTCGACTTAGGAGAAGATCAGAGACTTCCTCTGAAACCTTTTGATATAAAACAAATACAATTATTTACAATAACAATTTTTAGTTCCAAAACAGAGTTTTGGACCTAAAATGTTTTTAATCTGAGGAAACACATTAAGTGAAAATATTTTGAAACCAACCTCATGGCTTGCAGGCTTTTAGTATGTGTATGCATGGGACTCAAAACCCTAGACTCTAGGACTAAAGACCCTTTTTAACAAAACTAATCATGTATGACAATGAAGGAAATGACCATGTACTTGTATTTTTAGAGAAAATTTGACTAACCCTGCAGGGACAAACATGAGGGAACACAAGACAACTAGATCCCCTCGTCAGTCAATGGCATGTCCCTAGCGAAATGCAACGAAGTGGAACAAACGAGACACCTAAAAATGATATGCAAAAGCGAAAAGATCTCTGACGGAGGGCTGTAAGGACCGACTCTAACATTGGCTCCAAAGGGGATGGTGGCTCCTTGGAGACGCCAAGAACGACAGATTTCTGGGAGAGCAGACCAATACCTTTCATCCATTGGGCGATGGAGTCATTATTTCAACAATTAACACAAAACTTTGACACATTTATTGACTGCAGATTTGGCTAAAAACTGAACACAACTCTGACCTAAACTGATTCGATTTTGAAAACTGAAAGGACTGACAAAACTAACTCGACAAATCTCAAATCAACTAACCTTCATCTCTAGAATTATAGCCTTCACTGTGGGCCCCAGAATGAAGATGAGAGATTAGTACACACATGCAATAGAACATAAGTAAAATGATATATACAATGATGAGGAAATGAGCAGAAAATACTTCAGAAATAATATCGCTTTAGCAGCCGACCATTGATTGGCCCTCCAGGACAATCATCTCCATTCATTTCCTTGAGAAGAAAAGCGTTCTGACCATGATATGTTGCAATCTTATAAGGACCCTTCCATAAATTTTCAAATTTGCCGTGCTTTCTTTTATCTTCATTCCGGGCATCCCACTTCAAAACCACCTCATCCAGCTGAAACTTATCTGTTTTTGCCTTTCTATCATAAATCTTCTTTATGCGCTCCTACAACTTTAAAGTATTTTGAAATACTTCCTCTTATGTCTGCTGTAAATGAATCTTCTGATTAATCCACCTCTGCATGGGATCTCCCTCACTACTGGCTTCTTGAAGCAATTTGACTACCGGAATAGCAAGTGAAGTAGGAAAAACCGTGTCCGTCCCGTACACCAACTCGAAAGGAGACATGCCAATAGAATTTTTCTGACTTACCCTATCAGCCCACAGTGCATTCACTACTTTCTTGTGCCGGCCCTTTTTATTGATTTCCAACAACTTTTTAATGATATTTACCAAGGACTTATTTGAAGATTCTGCCAACCCATTTCCTTGCGGATGGTAAGCGGTCGAATGCCCCAAGCTGATATTGTACTTATAGCAAAATTCAACCATTCTCTTTGACTTGAATGCCGCTGCATTATCTGTGATTAGCTTACTAGGACACCCAAAACGTGACAGTATATTATTTTCAAGAAAAGAAATAATTACTGCATCCGTGGCCTGTCGGGTGGGAATTGCTTCAATCCATTTTGTGAAGTAGTCTGTAGCTGTCAATATCCATCTATGCTGTCCTGACGATGCCAGATGAATTTCCCCTATGAAATCCAAGCCCCACTGCTGAAATGGTGCGCTGACCTCAATTGGTTTGAGAGGCAATGGCTGTAGTTTCTGCTTTCCTTGAAAAATTTGGCATTCGTGACAATTCTTAACAGCCTTATATACATCTGAAAATAACAAAGGCCAATAAAAACCTGCCCTTAGAATCTTATTTGCTGTGGTTTTCCAAAACAGATGGCCTCTGCAGTCACCTCTATGAAAATCTTCCACAACTCGTTTGGCTTCCTCCTCTACCAAACAATTCAGCAACATTCCACCAGGGTCTTTCCAATATAATGCAGATTTAAGGATGCAAAATTTGGCAGCTTTCAATTTCAATGTTCTACTCTTATTTCTAGGCATCCCAGGAGGTGAAGAAAAATTTTGAAGTACGTATATAATGTCAGCATACCAAGCGGAAGAAACAAAAATATTAGATATCTGATTTACCAGACTCTCCTCATCTTCATCGGACATAACAACAATCAAATTTATGTCTAGAACATGCAGATTTGTTTCGGCCATTAACTTGGCGAGTCCTTGACCTTTGATCAGCTTGGTTGGTTGAATCTCCACATCATACTCTAACAATGCAGCAATCCACTTACCACGCCTGCCTTCTGGATCTGCCTATACCAACATATCTTTAACTGTTGCATTAGGAACATAGGCTAGAATGTGAGAATGCAATATATACACATGGAAATCTTTCAAGGCCTTTACAAGCGCAAGTGCTTTCTTCTCAATAATGTTGTATTTCAATGCTCCGTCTCTTATAATCCGACTAAAAAAAGAAATGGGCTTTTCAACTCCTTCCCTTTTCTGCATTAATACAGCTGCCAAAGTGTGCTCAGAAGAAAATGAGAACAAAATAAAATCCTGCGTGTAGTCTGGGCTAATTAAAATAGGAGCTGAAGAAAGAGCTAACTTCACTAAATTGAATGATTTTACTACCTCTTCGGTCCACTTTACCTGACTATCCTTTTTCAGCATGCTCGTGATTTCTCTAAGATGCTTCGCTAGATTTGGAATGAAGCGACACAGAAAATTCAGTTTACCATTAACAGACTGTGTTTCTTTTTTGTTCCGGGGCTGTTCAATTTGCTGAATGGCTTCAACACGTGTAGGGTCAACACGGATTCCATCTTTATATATGATGTGGCCAAGAAGTTTGCCCTCATCCATGGAAAAAAGACTCTTTTTTGGATTCAGTGAAATGGCATATTTTCTGCACTTTTTGGAAGACAATTTTCAAATGATACAAATGTTCTTCATCAGAATTTGAAAACACAGTTAAATCATCAAGATAAACAACTAAAAATATATCTTTCTCATTGGCGAAATCCATGTCCATTGCACGCTGAAAGGTGGCTCCTTCATTCTTCAAACCAAAAGGCATTTTTGCATAATGAAACATTCCCCACGGAGTGGTAAACATTGTCTTGTCACGATCATCTTCATGCACTAGAATTTGATTATATCCTGAATAGTTGTCGAGTAGTGACATCCTTGATGATCCAACTACTCGCTGCAATATGTGGTCCATTTTTGGTAGCGGATAATTGTCTTTTAATGAAACCTTATTCAAATTTCTGAAGTCAATACATAAATGGATCTCACCTGTTTTCTTTCTCATGGGCACCAAGTTTGATATCCAGTCTGAAAATTAGATAGGCACAATGATTCCTGACTTATACAATATGTTTACCTACTTTTCAATTGATGGTAGCAGTTTTGGATTGATTCTCCTCAACTTTTGACGAAAATGCTTCTGATTTGACTTTATGGGAATAGTATGTTGAATGATATTTGTATCATATGTTTTTAAATCTGAGTAATCCCATGAAAAAACATCAGAAAACAAAGACAACAACTTCACATATTCTGCCTTTACCTTTGGTGATAATGACTTTGATAATTTTACCATCTTGGGATTCTCAGCTAGCCCAATATTTACTTCTTCAACGCCCTTTTCAGTTGGTCTCAATGTTGGTTTACGGGCTACATCATCTTGGTCGAAGAGTTTCCAAAGGAGTCAATCCCTTAGGAATGACATTATCTTTAAGTTGCAGCACTTCCATTTGATTTACTTGTATATCATCACTACCATCATCATGTTCTGTATCTATGGAGGTATCTTTGAACTTACCTTTATTTTGCAGAAATTGATTAATCTCTTCGTCATCTTTAAAGACTTGCCAACATTGCTGATTGTCTGGAACGGTGGGACGGTGTTTCACATGAATCTCAAACTTGTTGTTGGAATTCATCGGAATTTTTAAGTTGCTTGCTTCCTTAGCAAGTCCATCAGCAACACCATTTTGTATGCGAGGCACACATGTCAAGGTATGATCAGAAAATAACTTCAAAATATCTAAGACTGCATTTTGATAAGCTCTCATGCGAGGATGCTTGGCTTGAAACTCACCTTTAACCTGCTTTATCACCAACTCTGAATCACCATAGAACTATTTTTTTTGCTTTTAGCTTTCTAAGAATTTTAAGGCCAGCAATTAAAGCTTCATATTCTACTTCATTATTAGAACAATCAAATGCTAGCTTATAGGAACACACTCTCACTTTGCTTGGAACCTTATCCGTAGCGGAAAATGGACTGAGAATCCAAACACCAATTCCAGCTCCATCACTACCGACTGTGCCATCAAAATCCATGGTCCAAAGACCATCTTCATCCTCCTCCAAGTGCTGAAATTGTGTTAGCTCTATTTTTTCTGTTTGCTGCCCATTATCTTCAGCTGTTTGCTCCATAATAGCTTGCTTTTCACTTCTTTATCTTTGCAGAACTTCTCTAAAATTCTCAGTGATTTCTGGTATATCTTCCACATGAACTAACTGACTATCTAGATCATTAAAACTATTAGCAAGCAACACAAACGACTCTAAATCTGTATGTACATAATTTACAGGATGATTGATTGGCTTCTCTTTGTTGGTTATCATGTATTTCATCTTTTTCTCTCGATATAACTTTCTCATTTGACCAAAGATTGGAATTGTTGCATAAGAGAAATCTAACTGTAGTGTACCTTTCAATTTTTCCCCCCAAGATCTCGAAAGGAGCATTCCAAATCGCAGAGGAATGTCTGCCACAACCACATCCATCAAGACATTCTTCGCTGGAATTTTGTCTAAGCTAACAACCAAATCTTTGATGAGCCTGATATATCTCACACGGCTGGAATCAAATGAATACAAATCATGATATCTCCTTGTAATGTCTAGTCCCAGCTTTTCCATGATCGCCTTTGGCATCAAATTGTGCGAAGCACCCAAATCGAACATAACATTGTGCAAAACATATTCATGCAATCTCAAACTGATATAAAAGGGAGGAAAATCACTATCAGGGGACTCACCATCCAATGCTGGCCCAAATATCAATTCTGGCTAATCATCTTGAACGTTTACCGTGTCAAACATTGGATCAAAATTTAGAATTTTAGAGAATTGACCACGGTAGCTGCTGTTCTTCATGATTTCTGTCAAAGGAATGGATATTTTTAATTTGGAAATTTCATTTTCCAAACTAAATGCTGAAACCTTTTTGACTTCTTTGACCGAAACTTCTTTCTTATCCTTGATTATACTTGTCTGATTTGTCCTTTCTGTTGATGCTACTTTGCTAGTTGTGGGATCAATTGTCTCCTTTCCTTTCTTCTGTGGTATGGGTGAATCTGTATTTGGTGCTGTAGCTTCTTTTCTTTTCTGAATTGGATTGATGGGCGCATCTCGGTTTCTCAATGAGTACTGCTTCTGTTGAGTGGACAAGGCATTCAAATATCCTCTTTGGTAATCATCTAAATCTGCATCATTTGCTAAGATAAAATCTTCATCTTACTGGGCGCCTGAACTTTCTCCATACTCTTCTTCTTCGGTGATGTAAATGGGCAGATCGTCAGGAGTAAAGAAGTGATTTTGGTCCCCTACTACATCAGCATTGTCATCTGAATCTTGACTCACAAAATTCTACAAAAGAGGAGTCTTAATCTGCTGCTGGGCTGCCGGCTCTTGTGCTCTTTGTTCACGTTGCTTAATTCTGAATTGTGGCTGTTGCTGGCCACGATAACTAGGATTACGAATCTGCGTTTATGATTTATCAAGGTTCATTCTTTTGAACATTTTTTCCATCTCACGAATCCAAGGCGGTTCTGATGTAGACTCTTCCTTTATAGTCACTCTTTACTCTGCTTTCAACTGTGCTCTCTTATCATTTAGATTCGCCTCAACACTAACGGCGATCTTTTGCATATCTTCTAAGGTAGGTGGATCTCTGTCCCGTAGTGAATAAGCCATTTCCGGATCAAAACCATCCAGGAATTTAAGAAGAGCTAACTTTTTAGATGGTCTTAATTCATCTGGAATTGCATTATATACTGCATTAAATCTGATAACATAGTCCTGAACGGACTCACCAGGATTACGCTTGATGTTGGTATACTCTGAAGTGATTTGCAACGGATCTTTCTTCATCTCCCACCGATCTAGAAACAAGGTCTGAAGTTCCTGTAGTGTATTGATACTACTTGCTTGTAAAGCTCTGAACCATTTACGAACCTCTCCTCCAAAAGTCTGGGCAAACAATCTCATTGAAACATTTTCCGCATCAATTTCATGCAGGTCCAAAAAGTCTGTCATTTGAACAATATGCTGCTGAGTTGATATAATTTGTGGTGTGCCATCAAATATAGGAATCTTGCTCTGATAATCAGCAGACATAGGATCCAAATTGGCCAGCAAAGCAAGGGGTGCAAATCTGGCAACCATGGTTCTTAGTGGATTTACAGTCGACCTTGGAGATGTTGGTGGAGTAGGTGCAGCTGAGGTATGAGGTGTATGAGGAGGTGTGTGCGGAGGAGATGCAGTTTTAGGCGTGGAAACAATAGATGAAGGCGAATTGATTGCAAACTTCTGATCAGAAATATTGGGTTGCACAGGGATGGTAGGAATGAAAAGCGGTTCAGTAGGATGTCTAGAGGTAGATGTTGCAATAGATGATCCAATGGTAGTGGATGCAGATTCTAGAAAATCAATGATATTTGTAACCTCAATTGTTCTTTGGAGCTGTCTTAAAATGAAATTCTCAATAGATTTGTTAGACTTTTCAATTTGAAGGGCGACCGCGGAATCGGGATTTGGAACTATAGAATCAAGAGCATTTTCAGACTTGGTTTTGAACAATGACAGTTCAAACTTCTCATCAAAAGCAAGTTCTTCAAGATATTCAAAAATATCAGGACATGAATGGGATTTAATCACGGGAGTCACCGAGTTTTCTTGACGAAGGATCTTTCGAATCAAGTTTGGATTCTCGTAGACAAGGGGCGGATTAGGATCTGGATTAGCTCTTGTATGTCTTTTTGAAGCCAGTGTGTTTTTCAAAAGATCAAAAGAATAGAAATAATTCAGCCAATCAACTTCTAGACTCAATCATCTAAAGGTCTAGAACGAACAAGTTTACTGGGGTGATTTGCAAATCAAGTGTTCACAAGCCAACTGGAGATCGACTGAAGCAACATTTATCTACTTCCACTTATGCATAGCAAGAGTGTTTCGAAAGCTACCTGGTGTGACTTCAGACTCCATCTAAGACTCATGAAACAAACTCATTAGCAAGCAAACCATTGAGATTTCTTCCCCAGTATGGTCGCCACTATGTTAACGCTCGAATCTGCCTCAGGCTGAGGAAGGCAAAATTCAAGGCAACATCAAACCAAGCTCAGCCTCGTAGCTAGCCCTACGAGGACAGGAGAGGGCTCTCTTCGAGTCTATCTCGATAAACAAGTTTTCAAAGGGGCTGAGATGACCGATAAGGAATACTGATTTTAGGCTAGTAAAGAGATAGGAAAGTTTGATTTAGATTTTTGAGTTTTTTGTTGGAGAAACGGGAAAACCAATTTTGGGTGCGGGGATTAAGGTTAGATCTTTACAGAGTTCGAGTTGGGGCGAGGTAGGCAGTAGTCTTGATGCCTTTGATCAGGTGTATGGACGGATCAGAATGACAAGGAGCTGAAGAGGGCAAGGGAGAACATGGATCCTCTCCAAACTGGCGAAAACATGAAAAACTAAACAAACTTAAAGGAAGAGCACTGTAAACAATGAATTCAACCTCATTTACTCATTCATTTAGTTTCAGAAGCATAATAAGGAATGGCATACATTTAAACATGAATAAACTTACAATAACTGAGAGATAACACCATCAAGAATTGAAAGCCACAAGAATCCCAACAGGTGCTGCAAAATCTCTGATCTTTCCTTAGCGAAAATATGAAAAATATGTACAATAGTGTGCCAAAATCTTCCCAAGAGTCCAACCTCTGCTACTGAATGAAAATTTACATATATAGATCAAGCTAACCTCATTCCCTAACCTCTAGGGGTTGAGCTCCTCCTTCTAGGAGTAGTTTGAACAAATTCTAAACATGGAGCAAGAATCTAGATGACCAAACAACCTGCCTCTAAAAATAAGTAAACTGATTCATTACATTAATTTCTTGCTAATTTGTGAATGAATCATCTAGAAGAAGGTAGATAAGTGCCATGTTACCTTACATACATCAAATTACATCATGTTAGGTCAAAAATTACATCAAGGAGTGAAACTGGTGAAAACTGGCCGAATTCCTGAGCTAGAAAGTGAAAAATTGGCCAAAATCCTCTATGCGCAGTGCCCTGATCTCTATGCACAACGCACTTTTCCAGCTGATTTTGAGGCACTTTCCGACACCCAAATTGAGCTCACGATAGCTTGTTGGAAAGCCCTGGATTTCTACTTTCCAACCCAAGTGGAATTTTCCAATTTGGAGCTCATTTTCCCCTATCCTGGATCTGTACCTGTGCTGAAGAAGAAGGCGAGACCCCTTCCACATGATGTGGAGATAATACTCACTGTGCTGATGAAGTCAACGAGACCCCTTCCACCTCGGGTGGAGATAGTACTCGTCGTGCAGATGCAAATAAGGCCCTGTGGCCTCACTGATATGTCACATACACTGGAGCATTGACATGCTTGGTCTCAGGAATGTCAAACTGCTGTGAAGGCACTCCCTCATCATGAACTATCTCTGGAGGTGGCTGAGGCGCTGTGAAGAAGTCACGAGAAATAAAATCCTCCCAAGTAATGCCCTACTGTGCCAACTGATGAACCACCACGATCTTGATCAAGGCATAATGATAAATACTGTTATGCTGCTGTGCTGGGGTCTTCCTTTGTACAAGAGGCACCATCCTCTCTATGTTGCGACACATGAAAAACGGAATGTTCATCATATGTACCCTCGTGAAATGCATCAACAAACAGACATGGTACACATAGATACATGAGAATCTGCCCTCGCAATTGAAATATCGGATGATGAGTTTCATCAAAGGTGAAAATTGATCATTCAGGTAGTGGAAAGGAAAAACTCTGCTCAAGTGCCTCATATACCCAGGTTTGATGTATGGCTCATAGTAGGATTTCTCTAACTGCTGACATTTATTTCATTGCTCTCCTACATTTGGTATCCCGGTGGCCTGAGCAATAGTCTCGGGTGACAAGGTGAAATTCACTCCGGCAACGTTTACATGACCATCCTGTAAATTTAGAACAAATAAACGGACTAATTCCTGATGATGCTGAGTTTGTGAGATCATCTCATAGTATTGGAAACATGATTGGCGCAGAAAACAATCCATTGCAAGTGAGCAAGCTTGCAATTGAGCCAAAGAAGTAGGCTCTTCCTTGAGAGGCTTACCACCTTTGCCACCTCTACAAGACCTTCTTGGCACATTACCCTCTGCTGTAGAATCACTATCATACTGTTGTTCATACTCTGACCCCGTGTCTGACATGGCTTTGGTGTCAAGATGTGTATGATATATATAGTAATATAGGTGTGGTGGAGTCAATTTTCAATGTATACTTAAAACTTTAGTAATTTTTCCATAGCATCAAACAAACCATGCCATAATTAACAATGCTCTGTTTTCAATGAATTGACAAAACAGTCCCCTTTTGACAAATGAGCAAAATACAATGTGTGCTCTTTGGAAAGTTTGACTAGGGTGCACAAATGATTAAGGAGTTGGTTTTGTCATCAATGGAGGATGAGGGACATCTTATTAAACCACCCACATATTTTAAAGCAACTTAAAGGGATGCCTTTGTTATGAACCTAGGGTTTCATTTTCCCAAAACCCAATACATCAAATCCTGTCTTCAAAACATATATCAAACACCCTAACATTACTAGGCAGCAATAACATACCTATTTGCAAGCTTGGAGTGAGTTTGGTTGACCTCTGGGCGCATATACAAGTTTTTCTGTTGCTGAGATTCAATGCGCTGCGCACAACCCTAGTGCGCAGTGTACACTCCTATGCGCAATGCCTGTGTAATTTTGCACTGGCTCAAACTGCCTAATGCGCAGCGCACCGCCCAATGCGCAGTGCGCACTTCCTATGCGCAACACACCGCCCAATGCGCAGTGCGCACTTCCTATGCGCAACGCACACCTGTAACACTATCCATGGGTTTGCAAGCATGGTTTTTCGCCCTCCAATACTTGAACACGCTCTTGCTTTAATAGTTGGTGAACAAATAGACTTGTTTTCCCCCTTATATACAAACAAAATATCTGATTTGATTTAAATTGATTCAAAAACCCACTTTGTAAGGTTTGGCACTTTTTCACTTTTGGTCTTTAATACAACACTGCTTTTTGATTTTCTCTTGCTTTTCTGAAGTTTGGAATGATAATCTTTTGTTAATTTTTTTGCAGGGATCTAGCATTTCGGCTTAGGAGAAGATCAGAGACTTGCTCTGAAACCTTTTGATATAAAACAAATACAATTATTTACAATAACAATTTTTAGTTCCAAAACAGAGTTTTGGACCTAAAATGTTTTTAATATGAGGAAACATATTAAGTGAAAATATTTTGAAACCAACCTCATGGCCTGCAGGCTTTTAGTATGTGTATGCATGGGACTCAAAACCCTAGACTCTAGGACCAAAGACCCTTTTTAACAAAACTAATCATGTATGACAATGAAGGAAATGACCATGTACTTGTATTTTTAGAGAAAATTTGACTAACCCTGCAGGGACAAACATGAGGGAACACAAGACAACCAGACCCCCTCATCAGTCAATGACATGTCCCTAGCGAAATTAAATGAAGTGGAACAAGCGAGACACCTAATAATGATATGCAAAAGCGAAAAGATCTCTGACGGAGGGCTGTAAGGACTGACTCTAACAATTGGAATAGTTTCTATCTCTTTAATCAAACCATCTTTAACCTGAACAAACATGATGTTGATTGTTACGTTGGTCCTTTACACACATGATTACAAATATCTTGTTTGAACTTATTAATCACTTCATTTGATTAACATTAACTAAATTCAAGTGATTTTTACTTTGATGTGCCCTGACAATAAATTCAACCCCGTATTTCTGAAGGTGATATTTATGCTCTCTCCTGTAAAATACTACATCACAATCATAAAGATAAGGACTTCCTAAGACAACTCCACATATGTCTACTAGAACCACATCTAATTCCACTTCATTAATGTAATTAGCTGTAATGGAAAATCTTAATTGAAACTGTTTGGTGACTTTTATCTGAGTTGATTTATTTAGCCATCCTAATGGGTAAGGTCTTAGATGATTCCGTGTTTCCAAACCCAAACTTTTAACTAAATATTCAGAGATTAAATTTGCTTGTGATCCACTATCAAACATTGTATCTATCTTTGTATGCTTAGAATTTATGCTTATGGTAAACAATTCAACTCATTTATACTCATTTGAAGGATTTATGTTTGATGAAGATGCAATAGTTTTCGAACATGAACTAGTTTCAGAAGTATTACCTGTCGTAACCATGGCGGTTATCCTCCTTTCATCACTTGAATCTGGACCTATATCATGCTGGACTGCTACAATGGCCTTCTTTTCATCCTTCTCCTTAAGGAAATTTTTGGGCTTAAGTTCTAGATGAAGTTTCCAACATTTAGATTCATCATGACCAATTCTCTAGCAATGAGAACAAGTAGGTCTTTCCTTCTGAACGATCACTGATTTCTTTCTCTTTGAATTGTTCTTCCCTTTACTATCATTGGAATCTTTGATTTCCAACTCTTTGGATGACTGCGATGAAAACTTGAATGGTCTGCCACTTGATTCAATATGTAAGGCCTAAAAAAACACTTCATGAAAGTCATCAGGATTAAACATCAATAATGTATGTTGCAAATATGAATGTAAACTGCTAATGTATTTTAACAATGTTTCACATGTATCTAATGAAATACCAAGTGCCAATGCTTTCTTTCTGAACTCCTGAGTAAACTCCTAAACAATATGCCCTTTCCTTTGCCTCAGATGCTACCAATCAATAACATTTTGCTGCATGTATCGTAAAGGATAGAATTGTTTCCTAAGAGATTTTAAAATCCTAGACCATGAAGAGATGTCTTTTCCTTTACACTTTACATCTATCTAAGTTTTACTTTCCCACCAGATTAAAGCTTTTCCCTCCATTCTAAGTGTATCTAACTTATTTTTGTTTGATTGTTAGAGATGTCTTGAATGCGAAAATACACTTCTAACTGCTTAATCCAGTTTTCTAACTTTTCAGGATTCATTTCACCATCATAAACAGGTAACTCAAATTTCACATCAAGTTTCAAAAGAGATGTTTTCTTAGGTTTCTTATCTGTTTCAGATTCTGCACTAGAAGAAGAAGAAGAAGATGATGATGGAGATGATGGAGGTGAAGGAGGTTGATCAGCCTTGCCTTTACCTTTGTCCTTCTTCGATGCCTTTGAAGAAGAAACTGCATCTCTCGCCCTATTGTCTTCATACAATTCTCCCAACATGTGCTGCATAGTCAAGAATGCTTGCTGAAACGGTTCTCCACTCATCTTAGTTTCAGTGTTTTCACTTGCATCAGATCCTGACATTGTCGATTTATGAACGACCCGTCACTTTTCAATCTCTAGATCCATTTGCACAAGGATCCGTCTCCTCGTTGCGAATTTGACCTGGTTTACATTCAATGGCAAATTCTAAAAACACAACCCACTATGATACCAAATTATATGATTTGAATGTGGTCATAGACTTAAACTGATGTAGAATTGATTAAGCATTAATGAATTGAATGTTAGCTCAAAGCACGAAAATCGAGGAAAACTGCTTGAAAAGAAGACTTTACGACAGCTGATTAAACACAATTAGGATACATAAGAAATTAAGTAAGATAGTCTAAAAACATAGTTATACCAGACAGCGAGATTGATGATGGAGTTCATCTCTGATGGACTACGTCTCCAGGTATGCTTTCAAGATGGGCGCCCATTTTTATTAGGAATGAAAAGAAGGAGTTGATTACATAGTACTGAACTTGCACATAGGCAATTCTGACCTCTATAACTAGGAATCTCTCTGAACCAGCTTTCCAACACTGTTTACGGATTCCAAATCCGACTCCGGATGCCCAAGATGTGATCAAAACATGAACACGACAAGTTCCAAAAACACTCACTACCCTTCAAAAGTCTGCAAATGTACATTTATATAGTGATTAGATGCATCATAACCACTAGGATAATTTGGGAATGCATCAGCTGCCTTTGAGGGTACAATTTAGGGTTTTAGGTGTGATTTGATGTGTCACTTAGTGACATTACAAGTTTGTTTACCAAATATTGAATAAAAACCCAAAATAAACATTAGAATAACCACAAAACTGTTGGAGGTCAGCTTAACCAGGCAGAGGTTGGACAACTCATGTGAGCGGTGACAGAACCTGTGGTTAACTCACTGGCGGTTTCGCTGATGGTTCCTACTATGGCTAACCTCCGGCTAACCCTGTCTCCAGTCACATGCAAATAGGTTTGCTGATGGTTCCCACTACGGCTAACTCTTGATGGTTTAATACTCCGACAGTTACAATGTAACTTTCACATGCTAACCTTCCCATTACGATTTGCGCTGATGGTTTAGGATTTCTGACACGAATTCTTGCTGTGGTGAACTCTGATAGTCTATCAACCCCGGTCACATGGCTCTCCGATGTAGTTAGGCTACCCGCACGGTTAGCTGTGGACTATTTATTTATTTGTAATGTTTTATAATGGTTTTTGTTTGCATTACGTATGCCGAGGGTTAATACAAAGGTTTAGAGTTAGGTACTAAATGCGATAATAGGTAGGATTTAGGTTTAGATGATTTTAGCATAGGTTTATGTATAGTTCTTTGAAATACATATTATTGTGATGTAGATGGATAGGGTTGCAACTTAGGTGATAGATTTGATAATGTATTTGGTAGATTAGGATTAGGGTTTTCATTTTTGTTTGTAAAAACCTATGTACAAAATATTGTCACAATGTGATGAAACCAAATATATATTGTTGACACAATATATAGTTGTGAAGACACCCTTGATGACATGTCGAACCTCTGCCATATACGACACCTATGTCGACACCAAAACTTGCAAAGACGAATGACAAAACACATGTTGTCGACCAATCCTAGCAGAACTGTCGATGAACATAAGTCGAAAGCCAGGTACAAACCCATATCAACTGAATGCCATGAAACCATAACATTATCTGAACAACTTGATCCATAACCAATTCTGTCGAAACTAACAACACCGAACTGAATTGACGACAATACTAAACACTAACGATGACACTTGAACACCTGTGTAATGATCTAATGAGATCCTCCTGGATTAATGACCGAATGTAATTCACCTCCTTAGTCTATAATTGAATGTAATGTAAGTCCTGTGTATGATAAAATCGTTCTAGATTATGGGGCATGCCGAAACCCTACAACATGTCGTAGGATTTGGGCTATGATTTATGCTAGGAAATGTGGCCAATGGAGAGAGAGATCACACTTCAGAGTCACACATAATTCACATCCAATATCATTTATGCAAGTCACATAATAGGCAGGATGGCAAGGTCACGAAATATGGGAGGTTGTGAGGGCCGTTGGATCCCTTAATCAGGATCATGTGACCCTGTGACTAGTCACATTTAGAACATTGCCCTATGTATGTCACATGGTCACACATGAGCAAAGGTCATGCTTTCAGTTTCTTTTTTTAGGATTTGGAGTGTGATTTAGTGACAAATGAAAGAAGATTGTAAATAAAGGATGCGATTATTCGCATAGTTTCATTTTCATTGAGGGTTGCATCTTGGAGATTTCCTGAAGCTTTAAAACATGATTGTGCGACCTTGAGAGAGGTCACATGGTTGCTGCTCAATGTTGGTCACACTTCCTAGGCGTAAGTTGAAGTTATCCATGCGACTTTGCGATTGTTGTGGAGATTTGAATGGTTAAAGGTTGCACTCAGGGATTATGTAGTGTTTTATCTTTTAGGTTTCTTTCTTATCTTGAAGATGAACCACCGTAGCTGGTTCGAAACGTCGATCTAAACAAACCTAATGTGATGAATCTGGAGGATAATATACACGATTATGTAGTGACTAAATGAGCCTAAGTGCTTTGTGACCATCCAAATTTGCTTGTTGCTTCAGCGAAGAATAAATTACACCTAGTTCTATTCTACCTTGGTGGATTTGAATTCATTCATAGCATCACCATTGGTTGAATAATATTTAATTTCATCCTCATGAAAACGATCACTGTATTGATGAGTTTATCGCCAATAAGGTTCTTCAAGACTTCATTATTTCTGAGCTTTGTAATAGACTCATCCAATAATGTGGGAAATCTATGCACCGTGGAGAGCTTCAACAAATTTGAATCAAAACATGAGTTACAACATCCAATCCTAAATTTGAGCATTATATCATGGAGTCAATGGCCCCCCACTTGCTATTAACCTCTCTCCTCACTTTCCTTAGAATGTATGACTCGTTCTCAAAACCAACATTTACAACCAGGCCAAATTCTTCTTCTACTGTCATTGTGACTCTTCATAAGGCTGTCCTTGGGCAGTACCCCCAAGGATGGCTAGGTTTTAAATGCACATCAACTAATTCCATCTTCTCTTGGTCAGACCACGACAAACCACACATTGTCTTCATGTCAGGTATCAATAAGATTTGACCAACACCAATAAGGTTGGAACCTTCAATTGAACCGTCTAATCTTGAAGTCATACACATGCTTACAACTATTACTTTGTTACTTTGTTGAAACGATTTTCTGGAACAACTTGAAGCCTCAACCTATAGGAGACTGAACAAACTCAGGTCTTCCTTGATTTCCTCCTAGCTATAGAATATGAGAATTAGTAACCGAGGTACCCACTTCAGATATCACATTTTGTGTACTATTTTCCTTCAGCTTATCAAAACTGATTGCATTGTCCCTTAATATATCCCATGTGATTTAAATATTTATTCTTCAATAGAGAGATCTCCATCATCCCAAGCATTAGAAAGAACATATACAACTACTTTGCGTGCCCATTCCATCGTGTCATCCGTGGACCACAAAATCTGGCAGTGTCTATTTGAGCATGTGTCTCAAACCTTTTAACCATCTTAATCACTGCATAGTTTTCAAAAATCCCTCTTATAACATTATTTGATCAAGTGACTTTAAATATGTATGTATCAATGTGGTATGGATGTTGCCCTTAGGAAACATATTTTTTGCAGTGCGCTCGCTATATGCCCTCCAACTCAGGCTTATCGTACCATGGAATTTCAACTTATTTAAATCGTATCTCGAGAAGTTGTTTTTTGTTAGCATACGATGTTAGTCATACCTAGGTAATTTAATATTTGTTCATGGCCCATCAACAACATCGTTGTGGTCCTTGCTGGTATATCCTCCATCAGTATCCTACAAAAGAAAAACAAAACTCATTCCACTATATGATACATTAGGAAACTTTCTATATTTGCAAGTGGGACCCTTTTACACTCTTATAACTCTCATACCAAAAATATTTTTGACAAAAATGAAGTTTATAAATTCTAGAGAGACCTTTAAATAATTCTCAAAAATACTAGGCTCTTTTATTTGCAACAACGCTCAGTAAGAACATCCATTTTATAGGTCATGTTTGAAGGAATAAATGATCATTATCACTAATAATCTCAATGGCCGAAATGTCATGTGAACCCCTAGCATGAAAATGCTTAACATTATGCCTTCAAACAATCATGTGATCACATGAGGATCCAAAATTAAGAATGTAGGCCAGATAATGAGTAGGGATATGACACATGACCAGTGGTGATGAGTATGTACACCAATTACATCATAGAGAACATGTGGCTTGAGCATGCAACATTAAAACAACGAATATAAAAACCCTAATGCATCCATAGGAACCAAGATGAGTAGAGGCAAACATATGTGACGGATGGGGGACCAATCATGAATTTAGGGGAATATGACATGTAATCATATTTACCACGATGCCATACAATGTTGGTGAGCGTGTGTCCTTTGAAGCATATTAATTAGGTCAAAATAAGAAGGGAAGCTTTATTTTGAAAATTTAGGGTTTCTCTAAAACCCTAATATGGTACACATAATGAAAACCAAATTGAACTCTTGCCCATCCACACATATTGCCTCCACCTATTACGATGCTCATTATAGAAGGATAACCTTCAAAGTTACGAGAGACTTTTAATGTATCGTTGAAGTGACAAAGTTTCAAATCCCTAGCGCAATCATAATGTCAATGTCATGATGTGTGGGTACAACAGGTAACATATGAAATGGCACATTTATAGGGTTTGATAGGAAGGGTAGCAAGGAGAGTAACCAATTGAAAAATTGATTGATATTCTAGTGGGATGAGTGAGCGGAGGGGTACCCAAAATTTTGGATACACCCAAAATTTTTGGGTGTTGTTGTAGCGGCTACAATAAGACCTAACCACATGGGTTCGAGCTTCCTAGCTCCTAATTTACTAGCTTCTTGGCCATATAAAAGGAAAAAATCTCCTTTAGATAAGGAACGAGGTTTGACATTTTGGTAAAATTGTTCTTTGATATGTTTTTTTATGAACCTCATTAGCTATCGCGACATCATGATGAGTCTTGTCTAGATGTGCTAGGTGCAAAAAATGTTCTTCTTCGAAAAAGTAGTGGGAAGAAGTTTGACAATTATTTTTCATGATGAAATTTCACATTCGATGGGAAAGAAAAATTCCAAAGCATACACTAACTAAAAAGGTACGAATCTGGTTGTAGTACAGATGGAAGTACATTATGCCCACAAAGCTTAAAAAATGATGGTATTAAAATTCGATTTTTGAATCCCTAACATTCGTTGAAGCATCATTTTTAAGACTTTGTTGTTAGCTTCTACTTGGCCATTGGCTTGTGGGTAGTAGGGAGTTGAGTTGTCATGCCACAAGCCCAACTTGATAGTAAATTCGAACATCATGTAACTATAGAAATGTTTTACATGATTTGTGACTATAGCTTGTGGTACATCGAATCTCACAATAACGTGATTAAAAGGGAAGAGTGCAACAATTTTGTCATTATTGCCATATGTAGGCATTGCCTCAACCCACTTAGTGAAATAATCAATTGCAATGATTATATAACCATGCCCCTCAGATGAGTGAGGGTTACATGTCATAAATTCAATACCCCATTTGGAAAATGGTTAAACAAGTGACAACTGGATGCAATGGAGCAGGTGGAGCACGATTTTTATGGTTATGAATTTGGCATGCATGACACTTTTGGACTGCTAAGATGCAATCTCTAAACATAGTAGGCCAAAATAAACCAACACGTAAGATCTTATCAGTGGTAGGATATCCAGACATATAACTTATTCATGCTCCAACATCATAATAATTTATATATTTCTCGGCTTTTACATGCATGAGAAAACATCAAAAATTTGTATCGACACCATGAAGGTAAAGACTACCACCGATTATGATTTAGTGACGAGCTTGGTATCGAATATGATGTCGATCAGAACGATTAGTTCCAAGCCAAAAATTCTGGGTTTGGAGATAAATTATTATATCTCCATAGCATGGATAATAGGAATCGATCATAAACAACAGTCATCAGGAATAAGACTGTCAATTGTTGGTTCTGAATCAGGAGAGGGAAAGTCGCATACTAGTTTAGCAAAGACTAAAAATTTCTTAGATTTGGATTTAAATAACTCCAAATCAAACTCTTGGAGGATGAAAATCCACTTTTATTACTTGCTCCCAAGTAGTTGACGTGACTATATGTAGGTCATGGGGTTATAATTAGAAATGACAGTAGTCTTGCGAAGCACTATATAGTGACGAAACCTTTGGACAACTTCCACCACTGCCAAAGATAACTTTTCAATGTGAGAATATTTGGCCTTAGTATCCATCAGGTTACAAATCAAGTAATAAGTGGGATGTTTTTTACCTGAGCTATCTTCTTGTACCAATACCATGGCGATAGTGGTAACAGACGCAACAAGATATAAGAAATAATCTTGGAGATG
The DNA here is from genome assembly GCA_000404065.3 of Pinus taeda. Lineage (NCBI taxonomy): Eukaryota > Viridiplantae > Streptophyta > Pinopsida > Pinales > Pinaceae > Pinus > Pinus taeda. Next base: position 105,919 of record APFE031665935.1, read on the forward strand.
GTCAGGGGGATATAGTAATGATGCACATACTAATACATTTTTTAGGGCATAAAAATCTTTTTGGGAAATATCTTCAATGAAAGGGAACCCACTTTTTCAATAGTCAGGTAAAACCTTTAGTAATATTAACATAATTAGGGACAAAGTGACATAGAAAGTTAGCCTTCCCTTGTAGAAATTGTAACTAATGAGAGTGGAAGGAGCAAGAAAATAAAAATTTTCTTGGAATTTTAATGGATCAATACGAATCCCTTACTTGGACACAATGAATCCTAGGAGCCCACCAGATTTGAAAAAAAGACACATTTATGTGGATTCAGTTGTATCTTGTAGTGTTGACATCGCAATAAAATTACTCATAGATGCATGGGATGATCTTGATGATATTTGGACCGAGCGGGCAAGTCATCAAGATACAATTGCACTATATGCTTAATGTCATGGAAATAATAATTCATAGCCTATTAGAAAGTTTCCCTGCATTCTTAAGACCAAAAGGGAGTTTGTGATAACGAAATGTGTCCCATGAACAGATGAATGAGGCCTTATTTTCTTCGGAAGGGAGTATGTTTATTTGATTGTAGCCAAAAAAATTGTCCATAAATGAGAAAACTTCACTTCCGACATAATCATCAACAATTTAGTCGATAAAGGGTGTTGGATAGTTTTCCTTTGGACAAGCTTGATTAATATCCTAATAATCGACACACACTCATATTATACCTTGTTTCTTCATTATGAGAATGATATTTGACACTCAATCGGTTAATGGAACAGGATAAATGAAACCAGCTTTGAAAAGTTTCTCAACTTCTACTTTAATCACGACAACTTTATTTAGATGCACCAGACGTAAACATTGTCCAACATGTTTGGCATATGGGTATGTTTTGATTTCACGCACCATTATATTTGGGTCGATTCCTGGCATATTTTCATAGGACCAAGCAAACACATCATAAAATCCTTTAAATAGGGCCTTACAATCTTTAACTTTATGTGGAGAACAAGACGAACCTATGTCGACCTTTTCAACAATTCTGGGTTTGATTGAGATATCGAGGGGAATGGTTTCCTCGATATTCACTAGATCCTTCAAAGAAATAACCAGATAAATAGAGATCGGACTCTGAGGATTCTTTGTAATCTTAGGTGAAAAGAAATATTTAAATTGTTCTCAAGGATTTCCAGTTGGGGTAGAAAAGAGGAATGATGATGGTGATGACCCCAGGCTTTCTCATCTAACAACATAATATCCATGATGCCTTCCTCGATAGCGAATATATCATTAAAATGACCAAAATGCAAAACTGATCCTGAATCTTAAGAATGAAATTAAAACAAGTTCACTAAGTCATTTGTTTCAGTAATTGTTGGAAGGCTAGGTGAATAGCCTCATAAGCTAACTCAACAGTAATGAGCGACATGCAGTCACCAAAAGAGTTGATATTGGATATGTTAGGTACTATTAAGGGATTATAGGGAATAGTACTAAATGAAATTATATTAATTGGAGCAACCATAGTGGAAATGTTGGGATGAGGGAGCGTGAAAGTTACCATTAAAGATGAGTCTTTTAATAATTCAACTCCAACATTATTATATGGAAGTGGGGTTTTAACCACAAGCGATATGTTACTAGTAGGTTGGGCATCAATGACAAAAAAGGAATTTTGATCAATGGCCATGATGCCCCCTTGACAAGGGAAATAAATTATCCAAAAATAGGATGAGACTGCAACTACCATAGCATAAAACCAAGTACAACCCAATAAGAGGTTATAATCTAATTTTTCATCAATGAATTCTACCTCTACTGAGACTGTCTTACTTGCTAATTCCATCGGTAATGAGCTTATGATCCCATAAGGTTTGAATGCTCTTTCATCAAAGGCTTTAAGGGTCGTGAATTGCTGATTAAGTGATGGAGAGCCTAAGGATTTCCAACATGATAATGACATGATACAAGTAGAGGTACCTTCATCCAATATCTGGTGGAAGACAATTTTACTTCTATCAATAACTTGGATCATGAATGCAAGTTGGGATGGAAGTTTGGGCATATGGTTTTCATGATTAAACACAACAAGGCCTGAATCCAAAGGATCTACTTCTATGATTGCTACTAACAATTATTTCCTCTACAAAGGGAAGTTCTGCAAAATTTCAAGAGTCGACATAGTCAAAGGAGACTGATCCAGATATTCAACTATGTTATAATTCTGTGCAACCCTCGCATGAGGGTTAAACAATGATTTATGAATAATTCCCTTAAGAGGAGGTTTAATTGTTAGTTCACCAACTAGTTTCTCAATTTATATAGGACCAGAGGAAGGTGGAGTAGAACTGGAAGGTTGATTATAAGCCTTTCCATTTGAAGGATTCAGGCTACCATAATCTTTATTTCGTGTAGCCGCCAAGGCATCTTCCTTATTTTGGGTAGCCACTAACATCAATACTTGGGAAGACGAGGATGGGTTTTGCGCAACCATATTCATCTCTTAGTTTGGGAAAGGGTTCATCAACATAGCAAGTGCAGTAGATGAAAATTCCAAAAATAGATTGATTTTTTCTCGATGTTGATAGTACTTGGTGAAATTATCTTCATTGTAGATGCAACAACGATATCGCAGTTTACGTTTCTCATCAGGAGACTGATTTTTCTGTTTTCTTTACGGAGGGTTTTCTTGTTTTGCCTTGCCTTTACCCTTCTTTTTACTTCTTGGTTGTTGATATTTTCCTTTGGTAGATTGAAAAATATTACTCTCGAAAGTATTCATAAGAGCATTAGGAGAGGGGCTTTGATTGGTCATAGTAGAAGTAGACTTCAGGTTGGATTGACCAGAATAATTGTTCACTGATTACTGACTGACGAAACCAATCACACCATCAATAACATGTGATTCCTTTGAGGGAGGAGGTGGAACAATATGAGAGGGTCACGAAGCATTGGGTATTTTATCATAGAGTGTGTCAGATTGAGTATAAATTAAATCCAAATATTGGGCATGAGCAACGAATTTCTCTTCGGTAACAACTCCACCTTTGGAAACATCCTCAGTTATAGAATGCATCAATGATTTAATGAACCATTCTGCTAGTAACTGATTTGGAATATAGGTTTTGACCAATCGATGATGATGCCTCCACTCATGTATGTGATCGGATATATGAGTAGATTCAGATTGTTTTAGGGAGGTCAAAATTTTGGTACCAGTTCCATAACAGATTGGTAATTGAAAATGAGTTAGAAAATTTGTTGCCAACGCTTTGAAGTTGTTAACTGAAGCTCTTGGTGATTTGACACACCATTTTGCTATAGGACTAGTATGAATTTCTTGGAAAAGATGTAAACAAATGGAATCATCATTTAATAAGTTTGAAGAACACCATAAATGATAAGTCATGACATGGTTTGATGGGACTTCTCCAAGATTCTCGTTGAACTTGGGAATACCACTCAATAGTTTAGCTGGAATAGCTGACCACCAATGACAATGATAGATTGGATCGCTGGTAAGCCAAGAGAGATCCAATAATTATAATGTTGCTATAAATAACAACTGCCTATTTAAGTCATTTTTTGGGGGTTGGTTACCTTGTGGGTAAAGGTTGACTCCTAGTGGGGGATATCTTAGATAAGATGGAATGGTTTGCGTCATTGGAATTTTCATTCCACCAAGGTAAGGAGGAGTTTCAAAAGTAGCATAGCCCATACCAGGTTGCCCAGTTCTAGGAAAACCTTGATAAAGTTAGAAAGGATGACCTTGGATGTACTGACCTTGATAAGGTGCTTGTGGTATGGGGGTTGTTTGGTCAACAAGGATTTGTGGTATACCTTGTAAAGGTTGTCCATATGAAATTTGCATCATTCCTAGACTAGGTTGACTGGTTTGTACTTGTGGCATACCCTGAATAGGTTGATTTACTTGTACCTGGGGTATATTATGACCAAGTCGGTTAGTTGAGGTTCATAATACACCATGAATGTGTTGCGTATATGGGATTTGATAGATCCCCTCTATTGCTTGAGTAGTTTTCACTTGAGATACAACCTGAAGAAGTTGCCTTGTTTGAAGTGGGGCTTGGATAGATTTATTGATAGGAATTTCAGGTATAGATTGGATGGGTTGAAAAGTAGGAACCTGAGGCATAACCTGGATATGTTTATAGGTTAGAACTTGAGTTAAGACCTGACTAGGCTGACCATACACATGAATGATAACATTCCAAGGAGTGACAACCATTCTTAGAAATTGAGCACCAGTAAGAAGAGGTCTTGTGATAGGCATAACAAAAACTTGTAACATATGATCAATGGGTGGGAAAATTCCAACAACAGGTTGCCCCTAGCTAGAGGATAACGAGTGAAAGGAGGCCACTGCTCCCCAACAAGAGGGTATCCAGTATAATATGGAGTGGGTTGTTGTGGGTGTCCTAATACACTCATAAACACACCATATAGTTGATCCAAATGATTTTGGGGTGCATCAAGTGGGATAGGTTGTGGGGTATTCAGTAAAGATAAACCCAATAGTATTCCAGATGATGAAAGTAAAGGATAAGTCCGAGAACTAGTCGAAACACTGGAAAAGTTCCTGATAATGACTTGTATCCAGGTGGTATTGATGGACCACTATATAGGTGATTTTTTGGTGAAGTGACGAACATAGAGGTTGTTGTAGCTTCATTTGATTCCCTCATAATGGCAGATACAAATTGGGTGATTTTCGCTGATTCCATCATGATTAGACCTCTCAAAGGAATGCATGGATGAATTCTCTAAGGGGAGTTCAAGAGTGAATGAAATTGAGGAGTTTGACGTAAATGAGCTTTTAGTTGAGTATTAGTGGTAACAAAAGGGAAATATTGATAAAGAGGAGTTCCTATTATGTGAGCGAGAGTTTGAGGTCGAGTAGGTTCTTCCTTAGTAATTTCCTCTATACTCAATAAACCAAGTGGAAGTTTTTCTTCTTTAGCACCTGAAGACAAAGGTTGTGGATGAGAGAAAGACAAAGAAATGTAAGAATAAGCTGCTAAAGTGATTTTTGTGGTAACTTGTGGTTTCTAATGTTGTAAAATTTCCGAGTCTATAATTGCGACTTTTATAACTTTAGGTTTTAATGTCTCAACAACTTCTGGTTGAGAATTTTAAACTATCTCTAACTCGCTAGTTTCCAAATATGTAACTTCAGGTTTGATACTAATAGGAAGTTATGATTATGGTTTATTAATTTCAGATGTAGTTCCAGATGGGGTAGCTTCTGATGTACCAGGTTTGGTAGTTTGTGTTTCCTTATTTTTATGATGTCCAAGTGTTTCCTTGGGAGGTAAGGGAGACAATATTTGCATTCTACATGAAAGATGAGGGTGTTCTTCCCCGGTTAATTAATTGATTTTAAAAAGTAAAAAAAAATAAAAATAAAAGGGGGAACTAGGCATAAAAGGTTTATAAAGTCACTGTGAACTGAAATATACGTTAAGTATGTGCATAAAATCTCCCCAAATGCTGTGTTCGATGTATCACAATTAATAAGGTGACCAACTTGGTTTCCTATTGTAGGTTTGCAACCTAGTGGGGACTTCCAAAATATACCTGGAGGTACGTGGAAGCACAGTCCGTAGTAGTGATGTCTAATGTGTAACTGTACAATGGGGGCATTCTGATATACTCATTGTATGTGGAGCACCATCCTATATACCTGAAGGTATGTGGAAGAACATTCAAATATACTCTGATGTACATCGAAAACCAACCCTCCCTGGATGTAACACTGACAAGTAATGATAACTCCTACATTTAGAGACAGTGGAACATGTCTTCTAGCTTAGACTACTAAGTGTGTCCTTAATGTTTCAAATTCTCCTTAGGTTAATTGATAAATTTTAATGTTGATCTTGATTTAATGTTTCAATTTCAAGGCTTGAAATGAATTCACCTAAAATCCTAAAATGCAACTAGCATGAGAAAATGAACTCTTTTCATTCAATGAAGATCTAACTAAGGAAAGGAAGGAGTTTCAAACAATGATTCATAAAACAATAAATCCCAAACAAGAACTTCAAATTCACTATGCCAATTCAAAAATTCAAAGTCCTAATGCATGAGAAAATGATTTTTTTTGCTTTTCTTTCCTTTTAAATTTTCAAAACAAATAAAAATGAAAATATGACCAGATTATTGAATGAAAACAATTCAATTAGATTATTACTGTAATGAAAAGTTTTTTAACAAATAAATAATCAAGTAAAATGATTAAAACCCTAATTTACATGAAAAAAATAAAAGAAGCAAACTCTCATCAAAAGGAAATCACACTCAATTTCAAACAAGTTACTAACTTTACAGATACCTTGCAAAGACAAGAGACATAGGAAGACACTGGAAACAAAGAATTCAAAGCAAGGGAAGGAAAATGTAATTTTTTTCACTGATAAGAGTCATCATAGGCAATGTATGGAAACTAGTGTGAGTCATCACACTTACAGAATGAGACAAGTGTGCTAGGATGCTTTGTCTCCGAGAAAAAAGTGTGGTGGGGCTAATTTTGCTCAAAACATGCAAATCAAACCCTAACCATGCTCGAAATAGAGCTTTCTTAAGTCCAATGACAACTTGAACAAGACAAATAGAGTCAATTTCAGATGTCCTACAAGGATAGGAAAAGAAAACCACTAAATAACATCTCATTCCCCACTGGAGTTGCCAAGTTGTTTTATTGATAAATTCCTTCTGTGGACATAAGAAATCTCCCTAGATCTAGTGGCTTAATCTAGAAACGAACAAGACAAATTTGCAATGTTTTCCTTAGAGATGTTTGAAATATGGTAGGAGTACCTACTTGGAATCCAATGCAAGCTTACTCCTTCTCCCGACTTGTTAGTTCCAACTCCAATCCAATTTCTATAAGTAAAACCTGCAAATACTACAAAACAAGCAAGAGAACCAAAACATACATGTAGCATATACAAACAACTCTAGAAAATAATCCAAGGATTCATGTTCTACATATACATAAATGAGACATAAGTATAGGATAAACATTGCACTTTTGTATTAATAAAAGCAAGAAAACATTACAACCTTTGTAGGCCTTGACTTTGTGAATCTCTCTTAGTTACCATGTCCTTCCTTTGCCACAATAGGAATCCTTCAATCATACCTTAAGCACATGGATGGATTATGGACCTCTAGACATAAATGAGCAGTATAAAGGCATAATTCAGACTCTCCAAAATCCAACCCAGACTCTAAGGGAGGCAGTGAATTTATAGGGTAAAAGAGGTGGTTTTGGATTTACCATTATAGGGTTTAGATCCACATAAGTGGGAGGTAAGTTCTATGAGATAAGAGATAACACTTAAATAGTAGGAGCTCGAGATTTGATCCAACAATAAATGGTTAAAACCACTTCTGAAGCTTTTAGAAAGAGAAACTTCGATTTTTTTTTTTAATTTTTTACTCATTTCCTACTATCATCACACTTTTTGGGAAAGGAACCTGTGTTGACAAATGCAATTCCTATGTGTGCATCCAACTTCAACGTAGTTTATCTCAAAGGTAAGTGCGATGACCCAAAAAATTAGGGATTTTAGGCAATGTAATCCATATTTCTTGTAACTTCTAGAAAGGGAAGATTTTGGCTTTGTAGGGGATGATTTCAAAGTGTCAATGGATGATGATAGATCCAGATTTAGATTCATTTGATTGGATGCGACAAAATGACATGTAATTCAACTAAACAAAGTAACCATTAAAAACAAGTATCATTTGCCACATATTGATAATCTATTGATCAGTTGAATGAGAAAAAATATTTTCCAAGATCAATTTAAGATCTAGATACCGTCAAGAGCACATTAAGGGTAAGGACATCTATAAGATGGCATTTAAGACAAGATATGGACATTACGAGTTCATGGTAGTGCCCTTTTGGATTACCAATGCACCTGCAACATTTATGTGCCTTATGAATAATGTGTTGTTCCCATATCTAGATAAATTTATAGTAGTTTTTCTTGATAACATATTGGCTTATTCGAAGACCAAGGAGGAGCATGAAGAGAATTTAGCTGCAGTACTACAACTGTTAAGAGAACACAAGCTTTATGAAAATCTTAGAAAATGTGTCTTCTTCCAGTCACAAATCCATTATTTTGGAGTGCTTTTTGATCCTGAGAATATCAAGGCCATCATGGAATGGATAACAATGAAGAATGTGATTGGAATTACATCCTTTATGGGACTGGCAATCTAGTATAGAAGATTCGTTAAAAATTTCTCCAATATTAGTCATCTAATCACAACATTGCATAAGAAAGGGAAGCGGTTTGAATGGACAGTTGAGTGTGTTACAAGCTTTGAGAAGCTGAAGCACATGCTCACCAATGCACTAGTGCTAAGAATAACACACCCAAATAAGGATTTTGTGGTGTGCAAATATGTTTGCAAGGAGGGACTTGGGGAAGTCTTAATGTGTAATGTACCTTATTCAACATTCTCTTTTAAATAATCACTGATATATATATATATATATATATATATATATATATTATATTATTATATATATATATATATATATATATATATTATATATATTCCTTCTTTTTGTATTAATTTCTATGATGAAGTTTCTTCTATCAATATTCAAACCTTTCCATTACTGTATTGTTACTTTCTCCAAATTCCCTTCCTTACAAATACACAATTCTCCCTATAAATTAATTTCACCCATCTCTCTCCTCCATTGAGCATTCTATATTACTAGGGAATACTAATGCTTTCCATTTATACATCTTCTACATGTTTAATATGTTTTTCCTAAATTTAATGTCTTCGCTTATACTCATATATTTTTTATTTATTAAATATTTGACAATGTATAACATTTCCATTTAAAAATGAACTAAAAACATAAATATATGATTCCTTATCCATCAATATATTCAATTGGTGTACTTATACTTCACCATTCTCTTGTACTTATGTCATGGATATCATTATATTTACATCAGTAACATTACCAACCCTACTTATACTTCACCATTCTCTTGTACTTATGTCATGGATATCATTATATTTACATTGGTAACATTACCAACCCAATTATTGTTCTAGTGTACTTATACTTCACCATTCTCTTGTAATTATGTCATAGATATCATTATATTTACATTGGTAACATTACCAACCCTAATTTCAAAACTATTGTTTTAACCTCCAAAGAGGTCTTAATATACATACTTATATATTGACTTCATGGCAGTTAACCTTTGTATATAACTATACACATTCCCTTTAGTTGGAAAACATAGTGTTGAACCTTTATAAGGTCTTAGCAATTCTATTTCGTTCTTTACATGTAGTATTATATATATATATATATATATATATATATATTATAGTCTTTTGGCAACAATTTCATTGTGATTTCTAGAACATGATATATGTGATACCTTCCAGAGTAACTCCATGCGTACACGTGTTAGATGATGGTGGTTCCACGAAGGGTCTGCTTGACCTACCACATCAACGGTCATAATGTAATATTTCAAAAATAATGGCTGAGATAATTCTTAGGGTTTCACGTTCATATAAATTCTATTTTGAAAGCGTTAACAGTTCATTAGTTTCTCTTGTGACGTTCTGAGCATTGGTTACTCTGCAAACCTTGTCTCCACTGTAACTTTTTCAGTATAGGAAATTTTATTGAATATTTCTGCGGATTGTCGAATTACTGAGCCACTTGGATTGTCGATTACTCATTATGTTCGAATTACTGAGCCACTTGGTAAATTTATATTTTACGATATGAGATTCTGAGCCACTTGGTGGAGATTGTTTAACATTTGTGTTGTTTCGAGTTAATTGAGATAACTTGTTTTCTTTTTAGGGATATTTCTACAAGTATTTCATTTTTCCTCTGATAACGGTTCATTCTAGTACGATTGGCTATTCGCCATAGGGTTACACCACATTTTAACACTTTTCAATTGTACGTTGACAACCTCATGTAAACCCTTACTTTAACTATATCACATTTGTTGATTTCTAATATGAGTTATTTGTTTCAGGTTCTTAATTATTAGTTAACGGTGATTCAAAGCCAAGTTAGAGTTCTCTCCGTTTAGAAAATATTATTTTCTTTGTTCGAAGAAATAAAATTATGAGGGTATTGGAACCTTTGATTCTTGTTTTCCTTTGTTTGTTTATATGGCTTAGTCTTCAAGGATCTATATAAAACTATCTTTGTAATTAGAAATGGTTTTACAACCCTCTATTGTATATTGTTAATGTTGTATCTTGTTTTCTCTGTAACTTGTCTATGGTTTAGTATGATTGATTGTTAATGTTGTATCTTGTTTTCTCTGTAACTTGTCTATGGTTTAGTATGATATTCAATCATGAAAATAGTTTTATTGTATTTTTTTGGTTTTATCAGGGTTTGAGATTTCTCAAACCTTAGTTACCAATTAATAGTAGTGGGTTTTCTCTTTGTTATTCATAACTGAGTATAGTTGCACAAGGGTAATCATCTGTAACATCTTTGTAATTACATTTTAAATATGAATGGCGAGGGTTTATACCCTTTTGACTCTAATGTTAGTACAATGAATTTAGATAACGATATGCGTACTTGACTATTTTATTTTCTATATTGAACTTATTTATTTTCTATATAGAACTTATTTATTTTCTTACAATTTCCTTCTCTGCCATGTACAAAGTTTAACTCATTCTCTCTGCCTAAATTATAACCCTGTAATTATTGGATTTACAATATTTTCCACTTCATAATATTATGTGTTCAATTTTCTTTTACATGTAGCCCTATTGTTTTTCATTAGAAAAATAATCTTTTTATATATACAATGACTAAATTAGTTTTACTCCTGTACAGGTAGAAGGAACAAATTGGATTCTTGTGATTAATTTCATGTTATTTCCATAAATCCTCTTCCCATTAATTTACTTAGTACTAATATTTTGTTCACACTTTCTGTCCAGTTTTCTCTTGTTAACAATAACTAATTCTATATATTTCACTCTAGGTAATGATTTCACTTTCAGATGAAGTACTTTTTCCTTTAATGTCTCCAGATTTGGCGTGGCTCTATCTTAACTTATACGACTTTTCTATAAGGTCAGAGATTTCTAACTCTAGGTTTCTTGTTCTTTCTGGCCCTAACTGTTGTGCTTCCAAGTCAAGAGTCTAGGCTGTTAGACTCTGGAGTGTTTAATATTTGAAATTTTAGTTATGTTTCTTTCGAATTTTTATAATTTCTTCCTAAAATTGGATGAAATTCTCTAAGGCTTCATGCCTCTGATGTAATAATAGTTTCTATGGAGAATATTGTTCCCATATGTATATATTGTGAGTTATTAATCAAATTTTCTATTATTCTGACATTTGTCTTCATGAGGGTTATCTCTAATCCTCTATATATTATTTTGTATAGACCACAAGACTTTGACTCTATACTTTTCTAAAGTAATTTAAATGTTTATAATTACTTTATTTTATTATATCCTCCAATTATCTTCATGTGAAGAATATTTTGAGTATTTTGTTCTCAATTCACCTATGAATTATATTTCTATTTAATTGTGTACCTTTATGTTCAAATGAAAAATAGTAGTACTTTTGTTTATTATTTATTATGGGCTAACATTAACTGAAAGGAAACCATTCCTACATAATTGTGTTATATTCTATTTAATGTATTCTCTGAATATTTAATAAAACTTTTATATGTAGCCTATATGAATACACATATAAATGTTTCCATTGTCGCTTTTCAATGTATACACGTTTATGTTCTTACATGCATGTTATTTCAAATGCAAGTAAATACAAGAATTTTTTCTATGTATATAAACATACTTAGTATCTTCAAACTTGAGGAGATATATATATATATATATAATATAATATAGATACACCATATTACGTTCGTTACTTTCACATCTACATGTAACTAGTATTATACAACCTACTATTATTGTAAAAACAACAAATATACCCATTCCTTTTACTTATTATAAATATAAAAACAATTGAGATAGTTCTATTATTTCTTCTCTTCACTGTACAACATTGATAATTGATAATAAATAATTCTTTTCTTTTTAGAGTTCATAATTTGCAAGTAAAAACATAACTAGTTCTCTTTTCCTTTTCATTGTGTCGAATATGTAAATAAAACATATCTAATTTTTTTCTTTTCAAAGAAAATATACGCTATAGGTAGAGACATCGACTTGAAATTAGTAGTCTGGAAAAATTAACAGTTAAGTACTTGGCTCCTCCTAACCTTGATACTGCATCTAATCAGTATCCCACCGAGCATAACATGTCTGTAAATTCCTTCTTGTCTTTTTTTTTTTTTTTTTACATTTGCTTCTCTTCAGTCTATTCTATTGAGAGTGAGACATAAACAATAAGACACAAAGATTTTTATGAATTACCCATACAACACTCTTTTGGTTGTTAATAACTACTTCCACCTCACCAACATGTGGTAGGTAGTTATCATCTCATTAATGAGCTTCAGTTTCCCACTCCTAAAGACAACTCCCTCTCTTTTGGGGAAATAATTGGTTGGCCAAATTCATAATTTCTCAATAAATATAATCATATAGATTAGACATCTGGGACTTATTGATGAGTAATAGATATTCAACAATAATTTTGTAGCTTCATCTCTTTCAGCCATTTGTACTCAAAAATCAATTTTCCATATTTATTTATTATAAACAAGACATCATAATTACAAATTTACAATTAATCATTATCAGTAATAAATTACTAAAAATTAAATTCTTCAAATGTTTTCCGAACTTAAAAATTTAAAAGGAAACATAAATATGCACAATCAATTACATAAAATATCACATAGGAAGATATCACATCCTCCCAACTTGAATTTAACACCATCCCAATGTCTGATCACTGTCTGACTAGAATACATTCCAATTTGTTAAAACAGAGAAGGATATGCTTCTTCGAAAGCATTCTCCAACTCCCAAGTTGTCTCTTCTAGATTGAAATGTTTCCATTGAATATTTAGCTGTGCTATATCTCTATTCCGAAGTGTCACTACCCTCTGGTCTAGAATACACAATGGTTCTACTAGGAACTCTCCCTCTGGTTTCACCTGTACAACATTCCAATCAATTATATGAGTTGGGTCATGCACATACTTATTTAATAAAGAAACATGAAAGACTATGGACTTTTATGTTTTATAGAAGGGAAAGTTGGTAAGCAACTGGTCGAATTTTGTTTAAGACTTAAAAAACATATACAATATCTAGGTGATAACTTATCACAAATGACAAGTCTAAGTGTACTTTTATTTGGTTTTACTTTTAAATACACATGATCTCCCACATTGAATTCCTTTTGAAGCCTTTTCAAATCTACATAACTCTTTTGGCGGTCCTATGTTGCTTTTAAATTTTGTTTGACCCATCTAACCACTTCCTCCATCTCCTTTAACATATCAAGCCCCAACACCAACCGATCTTTAGGAAGGTCCCAGCTTAGAGGTACTTTGCATTTCTCCCATATAGTACTTCAAAGGGACTCATATTTAAAGAAATTTGGTATCCATTGTTGTAAGCAAACTCAACTAGTTGAAGGTAATATTCCCATTTGGTTGGTTTGTCCATAACATACATTCTTAACATATCCTCTAAGATTTGGTTGGTTCTTTATGTTTTCCCACTAGTTTGAGGGTGATAAGTTGTACTAAAATTTAGTTTTGTCCCCATTCCTCAAATAGTCCCTTCCAAAATTTTGAAGTGAATTTGGCATCATGATCTAAAATTACTATTTTGGGCATACCGTAAAACCTAAATATTTCCTTCATAAAAATTTATGTTATGTTGATAACTTCAAAAGTAGACTTAGTAGGGATAAAATTTGTAGCTTTACTAAGCTTATCCACCACTACCATTATTGAATCATATTGTTTCTTCGTTCTTGACAATTCGGTAATGAAATCCATGGATATGGTTTCCCAATTCCATTATGGAATTGGCAAAGGCTGCAACAATCCTGCTTGATGTTGATTAGAAGCCTTCACTTGTTGGCATTCTAAACATCTAGCCACATATTATGCTATTTCAAATTTCATATTAGGTAAATAATAATTCTTCCTTAACAATGTTATCAATTTTTGATACCCAGGATGACCAATAGTTGGTTTCTTATGTAATTCATCTAACACAATGATTTTCAATTCTAGGTCATTAGGCAAGAAAATTATGCCTCTAAATAGCAGTGAATCTGCATTATTAACTGAAAAATCATATTCATTCTCACTTATTCTTCAGTTTTTTGTAATTTATTTTTGATTTACAAGTATTATTCATAAAATTTTGTTGCCGAGTTATGTCTGGTTAGCTCCCATTCATCAACATTGCCACATCCATATGATCATTCATTGTCCACAACCCGTTTTTGGTTGCAATCCTATAGTATAACTCCCCATCCAATGCCTTGTAGATATTGGTGAACAAAGCATGAAATCTCACAAGGGGCTAAAATATAGATGATTAAACATTTATTGGTAGTGTAGCAACTGCCTCCATTGGTGAAAGTGGGTGATAGAACTTGGAACACAACCACTGTGGTGGTGGGAAGCATTTTGATAAGAATAGCAAAGCTTGGCTCTCATGATATAGTTGTGCAGAATGAAAAATGTAGAGTTAAATTAGAGAAATTTTGAGATCTAAAATGGGCCTTCTAATGAATATTATAAAACAATAGTGGAAATAATAAAATAAGATTAGATTACATCATCAAATTTTAGAGGGAAAAAAGAAAAAACTACTTTTCAACTCGTATTTTCATGTTATCCCTACGGTTTTACTCAAATTTCAATCAAGAGCACTCGTTGGATGCATAATTTAATTTTTCATCCAAGGAGTACCCATGTTTCATACCTTACATGGAACCTACTACACAAAAAATGAGAAATACATGAAAAATGTGATTTACATGAAAAACATGATTGTAATCACATTTTTCATGTATTTCTCATTTTTCGTGTAGGAGGTTCCATAAAAAGTATGCAACATGGGTACTCCTTGGATGAAGAATTATATTTTTCATCCAATGAGTGCTCCCTCTTGAAATTTGAGTAAAATCGTAGGGATATAAGTTGAAAATATGAATTGAAAAGTTTTTTTTTTTTTTTTTTTTTTAATATTTTTACTTTTTTTACAACAAAAAAGGTAAATCATCCCCCATGGTTTACATAATCATCTTGAATCTTATTGGTTATTCTAAATTTTATTTTGGTTGTACATTTTTTTTTTAGGCCCATTTTAGACCTCAAAATTTCTCTAAAGTTCGAACGAAGTTCATGTGCTAAGTGCGAAGGACCTCCGCACTCCGCACAATCAACTTCTTCCACACTCCAAATAGAGTATTACTTCATGGAGATTCTTTCAACCCCCCTTCCCCTTCTTGCCTACGTAAAGGACCTGCAATTGCATCAACTCACTATTACGAACACACTAGCTTCGTCATACATATCTTTTATTCTCTTTGTTCCATATTTTTTTTTTTTTCAAAACCCTTGTAGCCCAACTTTTTTATTTTCATCTTTTTATTTTCAACTTTGATGGATCCATAATTGTTCCAACTAACTAATCTCTTAACCTAGAGCCAACTATTTGATCTTTTAAACACACACATGAATAGAAAACATATAAGATAATCATGAGTTCCATTTACCATTCACATGATATATATTTATAATACATTGTTATGACCCTTGGTTTCCATATACAAAGTGGTCACTTGGACTTCAAAGAGTGTTCACATTCCATCACACCAACCCTTAGCAGATTAGGTGTCCAAAATCCCCCCTTATCTGAAGCGGTATATACGAGTCCCAGAAGAGAGTTTTAATACAAAAGTGGCAACCAATGGCCGATTGTGATCTATGAAAAGATGGCATAAGGTGGGAGAAATCGAGGTCTCAATCGGTGATGGTTTAAGGATGACCATCAACACTGGAATGTTGAGTGCAGTTCTTGGAACTCTTCCACATCTAGCAAGAAGCTAAAGTCTCATGCTAGAGGAAGTGCTCCCTATTGTCTTGAAAAGGGATACCATTGGGGTTTCGGCTCGGAATGCTTTGTGAAATTCCTGAAACTCTTCCAAATATGGAAAGAAGATGAAATATTTTGCTAGAGGAAGTGCTCCTTAATGCTTTGTAGAGGGAGAACATCAACCCAAAAAAGGGAGGTCTTCAACTTGTGGAAAAAAGGGAGAACCTCAACGTGAAAAGGGAGGTCTCAACTTGCGGTGGTTTAAGGAATACCACCAACCATATGCATGCTCAGGGGATTTTGTGTTTCTGGATACAAATCTAAATCTATGTATGTCTATCTCTGTGTTATAGCACCATTTACCACTCTTGGTAGATCTAATGCTTTGATTATGGCCTAGGGCAACCCTTCCTTCTAGACTTGGTCCAAAATCTAAAAAACAATGTTTTATTCCCTATATGCTACTTTTCCATGTGATAAAAGCGTGTACACGCGGGTCATCATATATCCAACCCATGTACATATGTTAAAACACTTAAAAAATTAAATTTCCTTAATTTCGGGCGGAGTTCACGGGTTTTACCTATTACTCACCTCCTATTGCCTGTGGCCCAACCGTTTCCCAACTGAAAAAACTAATTTGGAGAAGTATAAATAAACCTCCATGGGAAGGCCTTAAGGGAGAAGATATGAGATATTGATACTATAGTGAGATTATCCCTGTTCAAGTTTGACGAATCCCTGTGCCTCCTTCACTCCCTAAAGCTTCAGGAAACCCTTGTTTCCTTGTTATAGATATCCTCCATCTTGCTTGAGATATCCTTGTATTGGTGATGGAGGAAGATTTCCTAAGGTTGGGAAAGGACGGTTTCGCTTGGACCTAGAGAAGGACTTAGGTCTTATTTCTCCACTTATAGATAACTTCAATAAAAGGAATGTTGTTCTGTTTCCGATATTAAATATGTTTATGCATCAAGTTATGTTGGAATTCATTTATGAATCTTATATTGATGTATAATTAGTCATTCATTTATATGATTTAAATTTAATATCATGAACATGCTTTATGTTTCTACTGCTATGTATGTTCCATTTAAATAATTTTCAGGTTTCAAGAACATCAAGAGAAGT
>APFE031665935.1:123726-145368 GCA_000404065.3 Pinus taeda
AAGCTTTCTTTTTCAAAATCTCCTTCTCACTGGAAATGTTTGGCCTAGGATTGCTTCTTAAGTAAGTTTGTAGTTTGTGTCTTGGGTTCAAGGCTTCGTTCTGAAGTTCTTGGTTGTTTTAGTCTTCCAGAATAGGAAATTATTTTCTATTTCATTTCCAGCTTGGATTTCAAGTTCCCTTGCTTTGCTTTCCCTTGTCTGGTGGCCTTGTTGCTTTTCTTGCTTTTTGAGTCTTTTTGACAAATTTGAAAGTATTTCTTTCTTGACCTTTTTGTCAGTTTGTCGAAATCTATTGCTGCTATTTGGGTTAGTTTGTACAAGTTTGTAGTCTTTCTTGTTCAAGTTTCATTCATTTTCGAGTTTATAACTTGTGAGATTGAAGGGCTCGTTGTGCTTATTTATTGATCTTTAGAGTTTTAATAGTACCTT
This sequence comes from Pinus taeda, assembly GCA_000404065.3. NCBI lineage: Eukaryota > Viridiplantae > Streptophyta > Pinopsida > Pinales > Pinaceae > Pinus > Pinus taeda. The sequence continues at coordinate 124,156 of APFE031665935.1, forward strand.
TGTGACCTCAAAAAGTTGCTTTTGTTTCCTTAAAAGAAAAATCACAAAAACATTGCTTTTCTTTTTCTTTCCAAGTTTTTGGTTTACGATTTATTTTGTTTTATTGCTGAGAAGCAAACTATGATCTTTTTCAATTTGTTTTACTTGATTTTGAGAAAAAAATGTTATTAAATTTTTTCCCTCATTATTGTCAAGTTGGTTTATTGATCTTATAAGGCAACACTTTTTCTTCTTGTATAAGCATCCATGCACCGTCATTATAGTTTGCATTAAGATAATTTTCATTGTAGACATTTTAGTCTTTTTGTTAGCTTTTGTGTGTGTGGAGTGTGGTTTCTAGAAAAAGAAAAAATTGCTTGTACAAGTTTATTCATAGAACTCTAGAGAAATCCCTTTTCATTGAAGAAAATAACTGCATTTGCATGTAGCTAAGTTTCTATTGGTTTATGTTGTGTCAAAAAATCATTAGTTTCACTCTCATTTTTACCCATGACTTAAAGAAAAACCCTATAAAATCAAGCGCTTTAATAAAATGAACTAGAACTTTTATTGTGTCATTAATCAACACCAACAAGTTTAGGTTCATTAGGGCTTTGGAATAGGTGAGTGGCAAGTTAACTCTCCAAGTCCGCTCAAATTACAAAACTTAGAAGTTGAATAAAGAGAAAAACCCAATATCGTTAGAAAGACAAGGAAAGCTCCGTCACTGGGAGTTAAGCATGAGGGAGAGTGAAAACAAGGAAGAGAGATACGCCCTCTCCTACTTGTTGGATTCCGCCTCACGATTGTTTCGCCCAACTTTTGATAGGAATTGGTGCCCATAGTTTCCTTTCCTAGGGATCTCATAAGTTGTTGCAGAGGGGAATCCCTTGGCACCTGAGGCTGATGTTGCATTACATTCAGCAGTACTTCTAGAGGGTATCCTTGCAAATCTTGGGTGCTTGCATCGGCAAAGGCTATTGTCTGGAGGTCAGCGTAACTGCTTTTGATACCTTCGCTAGTAGGCCTAGGCCGTCATTATCCGAAACTATTTTCAGAAGGTCCCTTACTTTTCTTTCTTGTATTTTGGTGTCTGGTCCTCATCACCCAGAGTGGAAATACTTCGAAGTTGCTTGATTGGTTGTATATTTAGGGACTTTATAGTTGAGTGCTTTTTTCTCTTTGTATTTTTTTGGCTTTAGGTGGACTTGTCTTGTCAATTTTCGACTTTATATTTTGAGTGACTGACCTACCACACTGCCGATCTTGAAAGGATTTTTGATCCTTTTTTTTGGAAGTGGTGGAGTTGCCTCCTTAAGGGAAAAGGTTTTGATTGTGCATCTCTCTTCCTTGGAAAGTATTTTGTACATTCCCGCAAGGAAAGGATCTGCGAATAAGTTTGGTATGGCCAATATTCTTGTGGAGACCAACCAAGGTACCCTTCGAAAAGGCGATCCTTGTGCTTTTCCTATCTCAGGAAACATTGATACCCCCTTGATGGCCACTTTGAATATTCCTGGATTGAATGTTGGACTATGAGTTTGGTTAGGATCCACTCTGAATATTATGTATGTTCTTGAAGCTTCTCAAATGAATGCTTTATTTCAAGGGCATCAAATGGGTTGTTCATCTTCTTTCAAATAGAAATATGGGATTCCTCTTCCTCCTCCCTCTTGTAATAAGAGATATAAAAAGAGGAGAAATATGAAGACAAAGAAGAAGTATAATTCTATCCATTCATCATCAACCTCTACTAGTCATGTTGAAGATGAGTTTTCAGCCATTGCAAGTCATGCTGGGGGCACAAGTTTAGTCAGTGCAAGTCATACTAGCAATTCATCATCAAACTCTGTTAGTCATGTTGGAAATGAGCTTTCAACTGTTGCAAGTCACACTGGGGGCATAAGTCTAGTCACTGCGAGTCATACTAGCAATGGGTCACCTCCCTCTATGAGTCATATTTCTGTTGACTCACCTGCTTCTGTGAGTAGGGTTGGAAACAAAAGTCCTATATCTCTTGGGAAAGCGTCACTAACCTCTACAAGTAATGTTTGGGACTCTCAGCAAACCACCGCTAGTCATGTTGGTGAAATGGATGTTGATAAGAAACCTAGGCATGGAAGTTTTAAACCTAAGTTCCCTTGTAATATATGCAAGTGAGATCATATTACTCATTTGTGCCCTAGTATTCAAGAGGTACAAAGGATATGGTCTGAGTCTAAAAGTTCTTTTACTCCTGAATCTGATATGGTTTCTCAACTATCTCCTCAACCATTGGTTGATAATGTGGTCGAGCCAGTGCAATCTCTGGCTGATTACACTCCTCTTTTGGGGGGTGAAGTTCCTAACAATAGAGTCTGTGTTATTTCTAGTACAAATTCTTCGGGTATAGGAGGCATTCTAGTTTCTTTGAATGTTCCCCCTCCAAGTTCTAGGAGTGTCACCTTTGATTCAGATAATCTTGTCGAGCCTCGTCTTCCTTCCGTTGAACCTTTCCAAATAAAGGTTAGAGTTAATTCCACAAACGTCTATTGATGTATGGTGGATGAAGGATCCTCTGCAAGTATTATATCCTCCTTGACTTGGAAAGCTTTGGGTTCTCTAAAGTTGTTGACATTTGATAATCAGTTGTTAGCCCATGATAGAAGACTTGGTGAATCTATGGGTGTTCTTCCTCAATTTCCTATTACTTTAGGTGAGAAGACTGTCTTAATCGATATGATGGTGGTTGATCGCCCTTTAAACTTTAATATGCTACTTGAGTGTGATTATGTCTATGCGATGAATGCTGTGGTGTCTTCATGCTTTCGAGTGATGTGTTTTCCTCATAAAGGGAATATTGTCACTATTGATCAGCTTGCATCTAATAATCACCACCCTAATTTGAATTTACTGCAGAATACCCCTTGGTTTGTTCCAAGTGTTCAAGTAGACTTTACGCCACCATGGGTGAATTATGTGGTGTTGAATCCTTAATGTTTAGTTGCTTCTAAGAAGGATCCGTTGAGCTATTATTTTCCTTCTTGGGACTTGGTCTCGACAGTTGACTGAGTGATTTCTCCTATGGGGGCATGGGACCCCTTAATTCCCTCTTTTGATCCTTGTAGTCCTCATGATTTCTTGGAGTTTGATTTGCCTTCACAGGAGGAACTTTTTGAAGCCATGAGTTTTGACTACCAAAGGAGTGCTTGGCTTGAGCCTTGTAAGGGGTTTATCCCGAAGAACTATTATACATAAGCCACAAGGCTGCGTGGTTCCCTGTACCATATTGTACGTATAAGGTACACATTTTCAAGTTTTGTATTCTATACCACAAGATTTTATCTGAAGTTTATATGTGGAATGTATGAACTTCCTGTCTAGTGTTCCTATTTATGTCTACAGAACTTGGAAGATTTCTCCTTTGGAAATTTTTATGGTTGATCTATTTTGACAGGTATTGGTTCTCGAAACTAGCATATAGGTTAGGGTTTTCACCTACATTGTGCATTTATAAGTTTCCTTTCCCCTTTTTGCCTTAGGATTGATCCCACCAAGTTATGGCGCAGAACCTTCTCATTGCTTAGAAGTGTAATGACTTGTGTGGTAGAGCCTACCTTATCATGGGTGCCCTAGATAGTACCTGGTTTTCATTTGGAACCCATGTTGAACTTTTGTTCTTAGGCTCGGGAGTCCTCTTTAGTCCTGACATGACTTTTGCGATGAAGCCTCATTCTCTTTCTTCTTCGCTATTTTCTGGCTTTATACCCTAGAGGCTCCTTTGTGTTGAGTTGTACTGTTGCATTGCATATTGACTATTTGCACCTTTTGGCCTTGAGCCGACTTCACTTGGACTCGTGTTTAAGCCACGTTTAGACCATGTCTTATGCAAAATCAACATTGCAATCACTTAGTCTCTATGACTTGAAAAACACTTTTACCCATGGAAATAACATTCCTTTGAGTGTCCTTGACCAATTTTGTCTCCTTGCATTGAGTATAGGAATGTTCCCCTCACAGGAACTAAAACATTTGCTTTTTTGACACTCGTTCTTTCCATTGTACTATAAAATTATTTTATTCTTTTTCAAGCTTCATATAAAATAAAAATACAAAAAATTATATATTCCAAAAAGAGCGGGAACATGGCATTATTTCCATATTTGATGGCATCTAGAGTCAGTTGTGTTGCGTTTGAACAAAGCACTCAAAAATAAGTCTTTCCTCCATTGGGATGGGATTTAGTTTGAATTAGGAGAGATTTAACCTTGTTATTGAGTCAATACTCCTCTGATTGGTTACATCTCCCAATCATATGGAGAGTTTGCTTATGCCTCCTGCATGACAGACTTATACAAAGTTATCATAGGCTGCCATATAGTCATAGTTGACGTGCTTTTGTTCAAGGGAAGTAAACCTGAGTTAGCCTCTCTGCGATGTCCCTTGACCTATTTTTTAGTTGGACATCCCTGGTTATCAATTCCATGTTCATTATCACATCAATTTATTGGTCCTTTGCTCGTGCCGGTTTGAGAAGGTCTCTATTGAATTCTTGCTGGGGGGTCTTGTCCTTATTGACTACGACAAATTGCTCTGAGGGAAAATCTAGAGCCGCACCCTAGACCTATTTTCATTATTGATAGGTCACCTTGTTCTCAACATCGATCAGTATCATGGGTCTTTGACTAGGTGGTTTCCCTTGTATTAGACATCAACTTTTATTATCACACATTGTGATTCGTATAGTGCCTTGGTTTCCATTTGACCCTATTGGTGGATTCCTCGTCTCTATGTCAGCTTTCATTATTGGTTGGTTCAGAGGGTTTCTATCATGCGCTAGCCACATCTTGTGTACGTCGGAAACATGCTTCGGTTGAGTTACTACATCTTTTTTCATCTGATTCCTTCCACATTATTGGCCTACATGTCACACTCGTGCTAGATTTATGAAGGATGCCTTAGTGCCTTCCTTCTAGCCAATATTTTCCCATCGAATTCAACTCATTGCTCTAGGAAAGGGATCTAGAGTCTATTTGGCAATACTTTATGGTTTGTAGTCATCAATGGAAGATTCCTTCGCTATTGACAATGGGAAAACATCATTGTCTCCTTATTGATAGATTCTTTCAAGTGTTTGTCTACAACTCATTTATTTGCACTTGTTAGATTGTACTGGGTAGCTTGACTCTCATCATCATTATCGGTGAGTAGTCTCATGTTTGTTAACGGTATACATTAATGACTGGTAATCAAACAATTTCTCACATGGTAGACTTCAGATCATTCATTCCCATTGTGTAGAAATGTACCACGACGGTTGGTGAAGACCTCGGGTTTGTATCAACATGTCTTTGTTCACTTGTCAGTTGCTGCTGTTTCTGCTAGTTGACACCATCCACATTATATGTTGCAGTTCCTTATAGAGACATCTTATATGCTAGCATCCGAGTTGCAATGTAGTACCATTTATTCCATCATGTTCACTTGGTACTATTTGGATCAATTTCTTGACTTCATTGATTAGCTTCATACTTCAGCATCATTGATCAACTCTTTATATGTGATATTCAGACATTTACTTTCTTGACTATGATCAGATGATCCATCATGTATTTTCAGTTCCTTTATACATATATGCATATTGGATCCACTTTTGTACTTGACATGCGGACATGCTTTACTATTTCTGAGGATGGGTATGCCTACCTCAGACAACAATTTCTTTATGATCTCTTTCACTGGCTTGGTAGGCTAAATTCTGGTGAATTACTTCTCAGTCTCGACATGATTCCTTCCATACACTTAATACATTTCAGCCATCATGTACCCCTTTTGACCTCATATATTAGGGGGCATCTGTTATAGCACCATTTACCACTCTTGGTAGATCTGATGCTCTGATTATGGTCTAGGGAAACCCTTCCTTCAACACTTGGTCCAAAATCTAAAAAATAGTGTTTTATTCCCTATACACTACTTTGTCCTGTGATAAAAGCGTGTACACACAGGTCAACATATATACAACCCATGTACATATGTTAAAACACTTAAATAAAATAATTTTCCTTAATTTCGGGCTGAATTCACGGGTTTTACCTGTTACTCACCTCCTATTTCCCATGGCCCAACTGTTTCCCAACTGAAAAAACTGATTTGGAGAAGTATAAATAAACCTCCATGGGAATTAATGGAGAAGATATGAGATATTGATACTATAGTGAGATTATCCCTGATCAATTCTAACGAATCTCTGTGCCTCCTGCACTCCCCAAAGCTTCAGGAAACCCTTGTTTCCTTGTTATAGATATCCTCCATATTGCTTGAGATATCCTTGTATTGGTGATGGAGGAGGATTACTGAAGCTGGGAAAGGACGGATCCGGAGGACGATTCCACTTGGAGCCCGAGAAGGACTCAGGTCGTATTTCTCCACTTTACTTCTAGCTAACTTCAATAAAAGGAATGTTGCTTTGTTTTAGATATTAAATGTGTTTATCCATCAAGTTATGTTGGAATTCATTTATAAATCTTATATTGATGTATAATTATTCATTCATTTATATGATTTAAAGTTAATATCATGAACATGCTTTATGTTTCTACTGCTGTGTATGTTCCATTTAAATAATTTTCAGGATTCAAGAACATCAAGAGAAGCTGAGGGTTTGCACCCTGCGGGATCTACCCAAACGAAGGACATCCAGGTAAGGATACTCCTACACAATTTAGTAGAATAGGCATTTTTGTTGATTGCCTAAGCATTTCTTGTTGTGGTTTTCCCTCTGCTCTATTGGGGTTCTCAACACAAAGCCCTAGGGTGGTTTCACCCACAACACTCTACTTGTAGGCTTAGGCTTGCTTGATTTATATTTGAAACTTGTACATCAACATAAATTCCCCCCTTTTAGATACAAGGTGAGAAGATGAATAAAAATAAACTACAAGGCTTTTTAGCACTCGTGAACAAATTCTGTGATGTGAGTGAAATATATTCTTGGTTGTTGAAGCCCATTTCCAAGAAGTGATCCATCTAAGGTGATTCTTAATTCTTGAACGAGGCTTATTTTTGAAGCATATGTTTGAATAATGAGTGTGTTGGCCACAATGCTTGTACTAATGAAGATAAAAATAATGATATTTCACATGTCCAACTCAATTACAATGTCAACATCTGACAATTTGCTGTGGATGTGGATGCGGAGTAGGTGAAAAAGAGTTGTATCGAAGAAAACCTGGACTTTTAAACTGAATGGGCTTTGAATAATCTAGAGTATGAAACAATACCTCCTTGTCATATCCAAAACCTATTCTATGATTGTTTCTTACAAGCTCTTCCCAAGATTTGATGGTTGGCTTGGGAAGTCCAGAATGAATTTCCACATTTGCATGCAAATTTTCTCTTAAAATGGGCACATGATGGGAGCCAATGATCTGTTGTTGAATGTTAGTTTTGTTGTGCTAATTTCAACTTCAGAATGAAAAACAATTGCTTATCATTTGCTTCATGTGCATAGGTTTCCTTTATGGTGTTTGTGAATGAACAGGTAATTTTTGTCAAGTTTTATGTCAAATTCATGAGAAAAATAGCATGAAAGTAAAGTGATAAACAATATCAAACAAATGTACGACAAACCATCAAAATGAACACTTAACACAGTGTTTTGATGAAGGAGTTCACCCCTCCTGGGCTACATCTCCTTGGTCTAGCTTCCATGGCTTGCGCCTCTGTATTAGCTCAAAATGGAAAAAAAGTGTTATTTACAATGCTCTACTTCTCCTTAAACCTACTTCAATGTGCTCATAACATCAAAATAATCTAGGAATGCCTTTTCATGATCCCAATTTGGTCGAAAATTGCAAAAGTTATGGCCAAAATACTCTCCCCTAGGAAAACTCCACTAAAACTAGGGAACTCCAGTCAATCTTGCCAAAAATGGGGGAATTTACGAATTTGTCAGATTTCCAAAATTCTACTAGATTAACTATGCAATTAATTATTGGATATACTTGGATTAATTAATCACTAATCTTGTAGTTGGCGCTAATCACATGGTTGTGCTAACCTCCAAACTCCAATTATGCAATAACTTGGTCACATGCCAAGGTAACTGTTAATGATTATGGTTTAGTTGGCCTCCAGGTCTTTGGTAGTGGTCACATGGGAGGGGGCTGGCCCTCTCCTATCCCCAACCGCTAACATGTTAAACTTCAAATATAAATTGCAACCATTATATGTTAAGACTCGTGGTGGTGGTGTAGTGGTAAGTTGTGGAGTTTGTTCGGGCAAGGTCGCGGGTTTGACTCCACCGACCTGCCCATTAAATTTTGGTAAAGCATGCCGATAATGCCAATCCTTTGGGGAGGGACATGTCACAGCCTCCGGGCTTGCCACATGTCCCCTCTTCATTGGTCCATGCTCCAACCAATGAAATTGAGCCAAATCACCACACCGACGACCAACCATAATGCGCCACTTGGTAAGACCCCATTATCCATTGACCAACCTTGACCTACATAGTCACTTGTGACATCAATAATATGTACAACTGATTGTGCAGTGACTGTACTTTTTTCTTTTCTTTTCAAAATTCCTCCATTTGGCAAAGCAGACAGAACGCGATATCTTCCTCATACGAGCTCCGTTTTGAGTGAAACGAGTTGCGTTGGGATCGTATAACTAAGACAGATGAGGTCATTTAGGTTTTGAGTGATTCTGAGCACTTTTGATTTTGACCTAAATAATGATCACCTGATAAGTCAACCTTAATGTTACTGATATGACCACTTCAAGGCAACTCATGAGAGTCTATCTTGAACTCAAACAAAGGATTTTTCTAAAAAAAAACCCATACAAAATGATGCTTATATTGTTGTAACATATCTCGTTGTTGTTCTGATTTGAGCTACAGAAATTATGTTTTCTCTTGTCCATTTTGCAAACAAGTTCCAATATCAGACAGAGTATCCTTGCTGATTTTAACCATCTCATTAATAGTGGAATGAATGAGAGTATTCAACAACTTGAATGCGTCGTCAATTTTAGCCATTTTTCAAACAACTGAGCAAAATAATTTGTGTAGTTGTTCAAATGCAGAAGGTACACGAGGAAATTCAACGGTTTTACAAACGACCTATGCTGGTACATGTTGTTTGGAACAATCAGTATTTGATGAGAAATTATGTGTATTCAAGGAAAATAAGGTAGATCTTTTAAATAGATGATGTTAAAGATGTGTTATGATGGTTTATGTTGCCTTTTTTTTTTTTCAAATGGTTCACAAAGCCAACAAGTGCCTAGATAAGATGGGCCTAAATCTATTGAATGACATGTGACAGATTAGACAACCAATAGGTACTTCTATGTAAACCATTCGATATAAGTTATATAGAAACTACTTCCACAATATCTTACCTTCATTAGAATTACCAATGTTCTAAACTCATACTCATCCTTTATTGCTACGATTGATCTTGGAAGACACAATAAATGCTGTACTTGTGCCCAATGAAAATATGATCTTAAAGATGTGTAGTTGTTCAAATGCTGAAGGTACACGAGGAAATTCAACGGTTTTACAAACAACCTATGCTACTAAATGTTGTTTGCAACAATCAGTATTTGATAAGAAATTATGTGTATTCAAGGAAAATAAGGTAGATCTTTTAAATAGATGATCTTAAAGATGTATTATGATGGTTTATGTTGCCTTTTTTTTTTTTCAAATGGTTCACAAAGCCAACAAGTTCGTAGATAAGATGGGCCTAAATCTAATGAATGACATGTGACAGATTAGACAACCAATAGGTACTTCTATGTAAACCATTCAATATAAGTTATATAGAAACTACTTCCACAATAGCTTACCTTCATTAGAATTACCAATGTTCTAAACTCATACTCATCCTTTATTGCTACGATTGATGTTGGAAGACACAATAAATGCTCTACTTGTCCCCAATGAAAATATGATCTTAAAGATGTGTAGTTGTTCAAATGTTGAAGGTACACAAGGAAATTCAACGGTTTTACAAACAACCTATGCTAGTACATGTTGTTTGCAACAATCAATATTTGATGAGAAACTATGTGTATTCAAGGAAAATAAGGTAGATCTTTTAAATAGATGATCTTAAAGATGTGTTATGATGGTTTATGTTGCCTTTTTTTTTTTGAAATGGTTCACAAAGCCAACAAGTGCCTAGATAAGATGGGCCTAAATCTAATGAATGACATGTGACATATTAGACAACCAATAGGTACTTCTATGTAAACCATTCGATATAAGTTATATATAAACTACTTCCACAATAGCTTACCTTCATTAGAATTACCAATGTTCTAAACTCATACTCATCCTTTATTGCTATGATTGATGTTGGAAGACACAATAAATGCTCTACTTGTCCCCAATGAAAAAATGATCTTAAAAACAAACAAAGGATTACAATTTCAAAACAAATCAATAGAGTAGAAGGACAATACTTCGAGTTTACTTTAAAAAAAGGACAAGTGGGCGAGAAAATCCTTGCAACAACCAAAATTAGTTGAATGATGTTTCATAAATGCGCTACAACATTGGATAGATTGCTTTTATCAAATGCATCTTCTTATGTGGATTGCGTTGCAGTTGCATTCTCACTAATATTTCTAGCATGTACAATGTTTTCTGGTGCTACATAACCAACCTACTCTTGTTGATTGGGTCTTAAACTACTATTAATATTATCAATATTACCATGAATGACCAACATACCAATGCATAAACATTTATTGAGAATAGTTCATCGCAGTATTTAATATACTGTTTCAATGCTCTACCATACACGATCTTCAAAATATATATGCCATATACCAACCAATATATAAATCGACCATTGCATTTCATATACCATACAACCTTCAAAAAAGATCTCAACGTAGATATAAGAATAAATGCTTCAACACATACCACAAATCTCTTTTGTAGGATTGAGGCACCAAATTCATGCACCAATGATCAACACAACCTAAACTCAATCAAAATTTCACTGTACCAAATGCCATAGATCATGACCATAATAAAAACCACTTCAATGTTCAATGCAGAGACACAATACACAAATAGGACACTGATCAAATCATGCTTTCGCTTTGTCTCAAGATCCAACATGTACTTTGGAAGACCGTTTCGAGTTCTTGAGCAGATCAAAATAATGATGACAGGCTGTAGCTTCAACCACCACACTTCCATTGCGTCAATCTCGAGTTGGATTCTAGGAGACTCTGAGGGAGTGGATCATATTTGGGGTTCAGAGAGAGTACTCTGACACACAAAAAAACGAGCAAAGATTTTGAGCTACAAAGAGCTAGGGTTTCCAGTTCTTAACACACATATAAGGTTTCATATAACACATAAATGGTGAAAATTTTGTATCAAGGAGAGAAATCATTAATGAAGTCAAGAACGCACAACCTTTCTTCATTTTTAGATCCATAATTGGAAATGATTTGTATCAATATGCTCGCTCTAATTGCTAGAAAGGACCTCTCCCAACCACCTTACATTCAATTTTTTTTTTCTTTTTCTTTCATATGTCCCCTTTTACAAAAAGAAGGTGAACGATCACTAATAGATAACATACATAAGTTTTGAGAAATAGAAGACCAGAGGGAGCACACGAACCTTAGACATGATACATATCTAATACAGGAACTCTCATAGTAGGCACTATGTTTTGAAATGTTAAGGACAACAAGCGCTCATGGCAACATAATTTATATGTAAGTGCTCGAAAGATGAACAAACTGGCATTTCTGAGTAGAGCAGGTATGATAGTAGAATAGACATAAAGGCAACAAAAACATGTGGCTCACATAATATTGAGCAGTTTAGGAATGTACCTTCTTTGATACCATGTTAAACATACACATGAATAGACAAGAAATAGGAAAATTGTGAGTTCTATTTGCTATTCACAAGATATGAATTTACAATACATTGTTATGACACTTAGTTTCCATATGGCAAGTGGTCTCTTGGACTCTAGTGACAATTCACATTCCATCACACCAACCCTTAGCAGATTAGGTTCCAACATGATATGTTAATGTTCAAAACAATATTGGAGCTAAATACATCCAATAATACTCAATATGTGAGAAATGTCATGAGCAACAATGGTTCCATGCAAATCGTAGATTTTTGTAACAACGATGGTGAAAATTCCATGTAATAAAAGTTAAAAACAATAACCACAGATGATAGGACACTTGTTCTAAGCTAAATGTTGGGAAAAATCCTAGTGATGGGGATCACTTGTGATTGTCTATGGCTAAGGAAATTGGCAAAGGCTTTGGAAAGGCAAAATGGAATTTTGGCACATTTATTTATGAAAATAATGGAAATTAGGAGAAAATGGAGGTGAGAGGTCATAGGTTGCATATGAGGAGGAAAATGAAGGAAAATAATGGAAATGAAGAAAATAGAGGCCTCATTCATAAAAAGGATTCTAAGGATCAGTTGGTAACTTTTTGTCAGTTCAGTGTTAGAGCTCTCTTCCATTCTCTTTCTCTCTCATACTCTTGGAGACTTAGAATTTTCTTGGAGCACTCTTGGTGGGTGTGGTATACTTGGATTTTTGGAGAAAGAAGGCAAAGGAAGAGCAGGAAACCGCAAGAAGGCATCGAGATCAACAACTACATCATATTTTCTTGCATGTATCGAGTTGCATCTATGTTTTCTTCACTAGTTTTAGCATGCATGGCACATGCATGTGGTTTCTTGGTTGTGATCCGTCTTTGGCACAGAGGATTGCGTGGATTGATAGTGGATTTCCTAGCCTTGCCATTTGCTGGATAGGCATGGTGATTGTGGTTACTTTCATTGTCGTTTTTGGTTGGTTCTCATGTTTCCTTAGCTTGGGTTAAGTTACTAGTTCCTGGAGCCTTAGTTGGACAAATGTTCTGGAGCCTTGTAACAACTTGGGTTGAGTTACTAGTCCCGTAGCCTCGGTTGGAAAAACGCTCTAGAACCCTTATTGGGTTGAGTTACTAGTCCTGGAGCCTTGGTTGGACAAATGCTCTGGAGCTCGGTGACAATTGTGGGTTGATTTATTAGTCTTGGAGCCTTGGTTGGAACAAATCATCTGGAGCTCTAGATGGCTAGGATAGAGACCGATCAGATGATGGTTTTGTGATGTTCGACCTTGAGATGGAATCATTGTTTGAAGGGTTGAGGTGGATGACCTCTGGAAGCCTTGGATGAGTTTTCATTGATGTGTTCTATGAGATCCCACATTCATGCTTGGAATATGACAAGGGTGAATGGATGAAGAGAGATTTGGCTCAGCCATTCTAAGGTTGGGTGGAACATGGAAGTCCCATCCCGGGTTTGGATTTTTCATCATTAATGAAAGGTTATTTCTCCTTGTATTTTTATGAGCATTTTTATGGATTCTATGTGGTCTATATGGTTGCACTTTCATGAGTATTTCTGCCCCTATTATGCTAGTTATGTATGTGTTTTATGAAAACAACCATATATGGATTTCCTCATGTTTTTACTTGTGATTGAATGATGTAATTGAATGATCAATGTATCTATGACCTAATGGATGGAATGGAACTTGATGTGTTGAGACATCAATGGTTCTTAGCAATTCTCAGCTAAGTATGAGACCCCTATGCTCAGAAATGTTAATTACACATTTGCAAGATGTTTGACAAAATTCCTCTCATGGCTAGTAGGGGTCTAGTCAAGGTCTTAAACAAGTATTTGCATTAGTATTGTCATTTTCATGTTATTTTAATGATATGAAGAGATGGTTCAATTCTGGTCAGTGACTTGGGCTGAAAAATTGGTTGAAATCCCAGAGTCATTGGCATAACACTGACAGTCTTGGTCTCTGGTCATTGGCAGGCAAGCCTGTGAGAGCGAATTTGGGTTGCCAGTCACACTCATGCCTATAGCATAGGAGTGAATGAGCCTTAAATTTTCCAACAGATCAATGGGACCCCAAGACAAGTTGTCTAAAGTATTAGATGTTGGCATTATGATGCATGTGTTGTACTTGATGGCAACCCACTTATAGCATAACAAGTATATGATAACTAGATGAATCTACATGACAGATTAGAGGTGACAAAATGATGGAACAAAATAATTTTCAAAGGTTTGACACAGGGAGATTGCTAGTGTGTGTTGTCCTTGATCAGAGTCATTCTTTGATGAATGAACTAATTGATAAAAGTATAAACAAGATGTGACAGTATGCATGGAAGTTGTGCTTATAGATGTGACAAAATGCAAGGCAGTTCAAAGGAATCAATGCAGAAGTAATATACAATGGAAAATCACATTATAACAGGTCTATTCATAGGTAACAGAGTAATGGTAAAAAAGAACAAGATGATGGAACAATGGACTACAGATAAAAATCAAGAAATTGAGGAAAAAGAATGTTTTCAGGTATGTTAAATTGTATATGCGGGTTCACTATACAAAAAGAGCATATACAAGCGGGTTCATTGTACAAAAAGAGCGCATACTTATGCACACACTTTCAAAAGAGGAAAAGCGTGTATGGGATGGAAAATTAAGGTAAATTAAAGCTAAAGAATACCAAAGGTCCATACCAAGGTATTAGCGCACAATATTGAGCGGAATAACAGGTACTTGATCCCATCTAAGAATACCATAGGTTCTAAGTTTTTTTTTGGTCCAAGGTGTTGAGAAAGGCTAAAACTATATAAGGAAGAGAAGATCAAAGGGCTAAGTGCACAAGTAATGAATATCTTATGAAGTGTTAGATAAAAAACAATTATGCATGTCATGGGTTTCTAATGCTTTGCTTGATCTAGACTAAGTATGCACTTGAGTATTTGATGATGGATGAGATCTAATGATGGATCAGGATCATAATGACTTATCATTATGTGATATGATAATGGATAGGCTAGATCTGAGTGCTAAGAAATGTTTTGTCCTTTAAATGCTTTGATATGGGTATATATGAAGTCTGGAATAACTGCGAAATTATAAGTGTTTATTTACAGATCTATATGTTGGTTCGTCTTAGAGAAGGTGTGCATACACTCTGGTTCAGCACTTCCAAGTAGCGTATGCAGAAGAAAAGCTTGATGTTCAAGGATGACTGATCTATTTGATCTGTGCTGCTATTTTACTGTTGTTTGTCAATGATGTCTTCATTATATCTAAAAGTAAAATTTATTGTATAAGGAGATTGAGTCTGGTTGATTGATTGATTGAGTAAGAAGAGTGATCCTTGCTGCTATCTATTTAGAACTCTGTAAATTGACAGTAGATCTTCAGAATGTCACTGATTGGTACAGTTTGTGGTTCATATGTTTTATGTTTCAGTATCTTTAGAGGTATACGTAGGTTGGGCTAAAGGAAGTAGCATATACATGCAGGTTGGCTTCATTGAAGTAGCGTATGCATTATGACATATTATATTTGAGCTTGTTGTTAGTTCTGGTTGTTGATGTAGTGTTCTAGGTTCAAATCTATGTACTGATTACTGTGATCTGTCTATTCTAGTTGATTGGTTGAATTTTTTATTAAGTGTCGGTTGATTGAGTTTTCAGTGATTGATTGATTCAGAAATTGATGATTGGGTGATTCAGATATGTTAGAGGTTTAGGTGATCAAACGATTCAATTGTGGTTGATTCAAATATTGATGATTGTGTTTTATTTATATTAGAGATTGATGATTGAGTTTCAGTGATTGGTTGATGCAAATGTATTTGTTGGATGTATTGTAGTGGTGATTGATTTTGAGATTCAATGTTATTGATGGGTCCAATATGAAAATTTGATTAAACGTGGCCTTCATATTGTAGTGTTGTGTACCAAGATTATCCAGTCTGAAAATTTACGAAACATGGTCCTTGGAGGATACTGAGGGTTGGAGCCTTCAGTGAGGAAATCGAAGCTTCCTACCAGTAGTGCATGGTGATTAGATCTGGGGATTGGAGCTCCCTTCCTGTAGCAGCTGGAGAACGAGTGAAGGTAGTAGCCTTTTGTAGGTTGGCGCCTAAGTACTAGTAAACATATCAGCCATTACAAGAGCTGAGGGGGTTGTAGCTCCCTTCCAGTAGAATCTGGAGAACGAGAGAAGGTTGTTTCCTTTTGTAGGCGGGTTCCTGTGAACTGGTATGAGTCTACACCAGTAGAAGATTGTAAACATATTATTCTTTATATTAAAAAGATGACAGAGACAACAACAATAGGTGGTTTTTCTCCCGCATTGGGATTCCACCTTAAATATTGATGTTCATGTGTGTTGCTTATGTGTGATGGTTTATTCTGTTATTATTGCACATGGTTACTGTTTAATGTTTACTAAAGTATTGATGCACTGATTAAAGATCAACATATGATGAATTAACTGAATCATAAGTTCACTGGATATACGCTGGTTTCCTTAAGAATCGTTGCATGACCACGCGAGTTACATTCACTGAAGTAGCATATATAAAATGCAAAAAGTTATTGATTTGTAAATATTGATTCAACCCCTCTCAGTATTATTCCCAACATTGGATTGGTTCCTGAGGGTCCTGTAGCTGATGATTAATGCCTATATGGTGTGTTTCCGTCGGTTCCACTTCCTTAACGTGACTTAGGAGGTCAAACCATATCATAGTGGCCTCTCATTGCGTGTTTACCCCGGCTGGCCGATTGCTTGGGTAGATGTGGGAGGAGGGTGTTACAATTTCACAGTGCTTCTACAAATATCAAAGCTTCCAACAAATCTCACTACAATTCACCCTTGTGTTCCCACTCTCACGCTCCAACTTTTTCTGATCATGTGTCAGTTCAATATAGATTATTTCTAAAACTTAGAAAGAAATAAATGCATAAAAATACCAATTGATGTATGTTTTGAAAATAGAGGATACTGACAACATTTGAGTTATAAAGGAGTTATAAATGTGAGAGAGGCAGAGTCTTTTGGAGTGTGGAGCTAGATAAATGTCATTTATTCGATCATGGTTTGCTTGAGAAATCCAGATCTTTCATTATGCAAAGGCGTAGAGAAGCTTTCATTCTACGGAACTTCACACCTCCTCACAATATACATTTAAATCTAAACATTTAACATAATCTCCATTAATTCACTGTTCAATATACTTGTGGAAGAAGCTCATGAGTGTCGAGGTGGAAAAAAGGCCGAGAAATCTTTTTTGGGTGACTAACAATTACACCTCTATAATGCAGACGAGGATTGTTGTGCAGAGTGTGGAGGTGGAGTACGAAGCCACCTCTACACTCCACACACATTCACCGCATTCAAATTTATTGGCTGTTAAGAAATTTTATAATTTAATGCATTTACAATGATAGAGAGTTCGTTAACAAAGATAAAAATACTTACATGAGTAGCATATATTAATTATGAAGATTCTTGTTCTCATGGAAAGTAAATAAAGATGGACCCCATTAGCAAAAATGTACATAACCACATTGAAATTTATTCAAAGCAAAAGAAAAATACATGGCCAATGGATATGCCCATCAACACTCAAAAGATATTAATGTAAATATGTGAGAAAAATACATTTAGAAGATGAATTAAATTAGAAAACCAACTTTGTCTTGTAAATTAGATTGAATTTCCGTCTGTAATATATCCTTGACGATTCAAGCCCAATGGATTTTCTCACTGCATGCAGAGCTATCCTCCACGTTGCTCAAACTCTGCATTTCCATTTCGGACGAAGTTCATTGTATGGAGTGCGAAGGCACGCATTTTGTTTCAGTGGATAGTGCGGAAGTGAAATTAGTAATACCTTCACAGATGGATTTCATTGTGCAGACTGCGGAGGTGTGGAGGAAGAATGTGTTGAGGTGGGAATAATGAGAGATTGCAGAAACAAAACATTCTTGAATAACGACAAAACACAGACATCACATTGCCTTAATCAATTAATTAGCGATAGAGGCACAAACTATATTGTGTTGCAACTATTACTCTTGTTTTATAAATATCATATATCAATTTAATATTTAATAAATTTTTAAAATAACATTATTATTATATATATTATTTTATTATTATTAAATATAAGATACTCACTTTAAAGTATTAATAATTTTAAAATTGTTTATATATATATATATATTTAAATATAAATATAAATAACATTATTATGTATGCTCATTTTTTTTGTACTAACACATTTGGAGTGTTCTCCATACATCGATCATTATTTTTATGTTACTCTATTATTCTTACCAGGTTTGCACAAAAGACATTTATGTGCTTCTTATAACTTTTGATTTCTTCAAAGTAGTGAATGACAACTATTTTTATACCTCTAAGTGTGAATAGTTTCAAATTAATCTAATAATATCATCATTTAGTGTTTGTATAACAGTAAGGAATTTTTGTCAATCATAAGTGATACATAGCAATAAAGTTTTCATATTATTTGGCACTCGTACATTATTTATTTATTTATTATTTTTAAAAAATTATAATTTGGGGTTATATTGGGTGGTGATGTTAACCTACCACCACCACTAGGGCTCCAAAGCCTAAAACACGTGGAGGATTCATTGATTGCTAATGGTCAACTCAGTTTTAGCTCCTGTTTCTTTGAGATATTTCGGTCTCAACTTTCATATTGTTGAATCAAGTTGGTATGAAATTGATGCCAGATACAGATTTGCAAGGGTAGGTTGTGAGATCTCCAACAACTGTCAGTTTGAATGCTCCTCGTTATGTTTTGTGTGGTGGAAGCATATTTCATCAAAGCGTAGACGTTCGCTAGGTGGGCTCTGGTGGTGCGGAGTATCAACAACCCATTAGAAGCCGATTTTGTTGTTGTTTTTTTTCCATTGAAGGCCAATTTTATTGTTGACTATGCTATGGGAAACACCAACGCCTTGGGAAATTATGGAGTTCTTCCCACGTTGGTGAGTCGATTTGCCTACCAATTCTCTTTCTTTTGGTTATTTTTACTGGATGCAACCTGCCAATTTGGTTAAGGATCCACATGCATTCCCTTAGTTTTTAATCTAAAATTAGCTCATTTTTTTCTACAATTAGCATTCTTATGTTTTTTTCAATTTTCTCTATGAGACAACTATTTTTATTGTTCAATGACTTATATTTCATTAAAGAACCTCTCTTTAGCACACATACCCAATTACAAATTGCAAGGGGCAAATGTTGATACTCATAAATATTGTGTTTTTTAAGAATATTTTCTTCTTTAAATAAAATGTTTCACTGAAGTAAACCTAGTGTGCACAGACCAGATATATTATACAAAGGGACAAGCCACACATGGTCACCTCAAGCTGGAAGACCCTAGAGTTTAGAAATAAAAGTTGCACTATTTCAAAGTACAAAATCGACTTAGATATTTAATAGACAATTACAAACAAGTAACAACCATTAGTAACATAATAGTAGGCCAACTAGTCCACAGAGTCAAAGTCACAAAATCCTTAAACTAGGAAGCCAAGGAATCACGCTTGCATTGGGAAATGTTTTGTCTATGCCCTCATGGTGTGACACCCTTCCATACATCATAGGGTTCAAATGTGTAATGATGGGTTCCTATACATTGTTTCCTTGCTCAGGCATGGGAGGCTTCACTTCCTTAGAAATGGTTAATGCCACCCACAGTTACTTTACTTACCATTATGGAGGTGTGGTAGGCCAGTTGTGGTGGTTCTCCCACTCCACTTGTGAACCACTTGGCCAACATGGTGGCAAGTTCTCTATTTATATCACTGTGACTGGCGAGAATGGGTTGAGGGAGGAGGGTTCAGTGAAGCTTTGCACATATTGGAGAGCTATTATATAAGCTAAATCTTATACTAGACTAAACTTTATTGAATGTAACTTCATTCATTATTTTCTAAATAAAGAAGAAATTTACCAATACAATTTGATCAACTCTCTATAGGAAAACTTGGGGTTTGTGATCTATTGATGATTAGGTTGGATCCTCCTTATTCTTTACTGATCATAAGTTAAGTGCCTTTCAGTACCTGATATCAAGAGGTTTTTCCTAAGTAGATTAGATATTTATACTGTTACAATGCTATGTGTAAAAATCTAATGAGTTAGGAGAGTGATTTGTTATTCTAATGAGTTTCCATGCTAGATTGAAATCAATAACTGGAGGATGATGATCTCCTAAGTGGGTGGCTTTATAGGAGTTAGACATAGGGTGACTTTTCAAGAGAAGAAACTGGAAGGAACTAATTATAAAATTGGATACTTAATCCTATGTAGATTTAACAAATTCATAAACCAAAACAAGTGTTTCTAGGTTTCATCTCTTTAACGACTGGGGCATTTTGGCTGGGCCAACTCCATCTAAAAATGTATTTGGCCTAGAGTCAATCATCCCCCAAGGATTAGTGGCTAGGTAATTAAAACCTTTTTTTTTGGCTTAGCCAAAGGTTTCCACACATGCTAGAGTTTGGATCCAATAGAGCCAAGATTTATCCTTTGATTTGAGGTTGCACAACTTGTTCAATTGGCATCTAGGATAAGCTTTTTACATAGTTATTTCTAACAATCAACAATAATCTATCTTTTAAAGTCATCTGTTCTATTTCATTTATGATCTCTCCACCATTGCACATGGGCCTTGAAGGCCTATTCTGATAACAAGGTTTATTAGGAACAATCTCCTTTTTCCCTAGGATTAACCTGTCGGGGTTTGCCAAGTGGATTTTGGCATTTAATTCCAGCCATGGCACCAAGTAAATATCATGTATTTTTCTTTTCTATGATTTGATTCATCAAAAAAAATAAAATTAACAACAAATAATTTATCCCTTATTACAAGATTTGCAGGAAAAAGACGCAAGGTGCTCAAAATCACAAACCCCTGAATATAGTGTCAGGAAACGAAACCAAATTTGACCCTATTATAACAAAAAATAATCAAATCCAAGTTACCAAAAAATACTAAATACAGTAAATATAGAGGGGGAGCATGAAAATATGATAGTAATGGTGATTTACACAACGAATCCTACGAAATATGAGAAATTACCTCAAAAGGGAACAATAACACATAATCACAATGTGATAAGTTATAACTAATGTGTGAAAATAACTATAATAGTATTCTATATACACTACATCTTAAATTATTGCTTATGTGGGTTATTTCTAAGACGACTTATTATTTTTTAAGCTACGAGGATATGGATATGAATCTAGATATAGATCTGTTAGAATTTTGAAAAGCCATGGATATGGCGGGAAATGACAAGTAT
>APFE031665935.1:145388-188674 GCA_000404065.3 Pinus taeda
ATTAAGTGTTTTTTTTGTTGTACTTTTTAATAAGTAGTTTTTAGATTTTTTTGAAAAGTTAGTATTCTTGCACAATAAACAAAAGCTACATGGTGACAATGTGAAAAAAAAAAAAAACAAAAACCAGTGACATTGCTACCATATGGCTCTTGTTTTATAGTGTTTCAAAGTAATCAAATAATTTCATCATTTAGTGTTTGTATAACATTAAGGAATTGTTTTATAGTCTCATTATTTGTAAAGTGATAAGATGGTTAAAACAAGAAAAATGATATTACAAAATAGTAATTTAAAAAAATTTATTAAAATCCTAAAGTGGTAAGTAATATTAGAAATGAATTTGTTAAAATTGTAAAGTGATATGTATTATTAGAAATGAAAAAAATAATTATATTATAAAAATAATTATAGAGAAAGAGAAATATTAAAATAATTAATTTAAAAACTTTATTATTATTTTAAATAAATAATATTATGAAAAAGTAATTAGTGTTACTTCACAGTGATATTTATATTTTTAAATAAAAATCTAAGTATAAGAATAATTATTGTAATTTCATTTAAGGTTTAACATAATTTTAAATGTTGATTAGCATTGCCCTAATATTGTAGTGGATAACTTAATCCACTCTAATAATAAAAGAAGTCATGTAGATATGGGTAGGAGGAGGAGGAGAGATTCTTCTCAATCCTGAAGGATTACAAGAAGAAAAGTATGCTTGGGGGTTAGGCCTCAAATCGAATAACCTTATTAAATGTATGGCCTTTATTTTGGATTCTAACTAGGCAATGATAGGGATAGTTCTTTGATTGTAATCATAGGAAACTCCCTCCTCATCATTTGACATCTTCTCAAAGGATCTCTTTCAATGAAAAATCTACTATATATTCTCCTCTACATAATCAAAACCATTATGGAATCCCTCCCTCAAAAATAATATTATCACATCCTTCGAAATCAAAACAAGGACGTTGATTCTCAGGCAAATAAGGCTTGCCATCTTGAAGCAGGGAATTATGAAATTAATGGATCGATGGGGTTGCAAGCTATTCCATGAAAACCTATCACATGCATATAAGGTCTTACCATTTTATGTGGTTTGAAAAATTAAGACTATATGAAGCTCAAGAAAATAAATATGAAGTACCATGACAGCATTCAAATGCGTTCATGCAATGCAAGGTGGTAATTTGTGGGGAAGAAGGCCATGCCCCTCATGAATTAAAAAAAGTGGCAATGAGGGATTCAAGCCTTATCCATGAGTTATCCCTCGAATGTGCAATCTGAGGAATTCTAGACATGGTAAAGTTAAGTGGTTTTGGATGGATATGTTCCCTTAAGTGTGGGAGATCTCAGGGTCTCGTGTTGCATTCATGGCAGGAAAGTTCAACTTAAGCAGAGAAAATACGGTTTAAGAATATGCAGGGATGAAAAACAATGATATTTATGAAGGATGGTTGGAAGATTTCCTCCCATCCTCCAATGATCTTCCATGCTCTCCCAATCTTAGTAATCCTATGCTCAAAGGATCGAAGAAGGGTCAGTGTGCCAATGTTCTATTGTCTAGATGAGAAACCTTGGTGTTGGGGTATTTGTTTTGATATTTTGCGAAGAAATAGGCTGTTGACAAGTGGTGGAAGTGGCCGTTAGAAGGTTGTGGAGCTGACAGGAGGAGTGGCATCTGTTTAGGTAGTCTTCTGTTGTAGCATGAATAGACTGTTTCAATTTGGCTATTTTGCATGTTAAGCTACATTCCTTTGTTCTCTTTTGGTTGATATGGTTCCCTTGATATATGATTCTAACCCTCATATAACTTCGGTTGTGGCACACCTCGGATGAGACTCCTTCCCCTTCCCAGGTAAGGTGAAAATGCTGATATGGTGCTAGACTACAACGGAGCCTTGTTGGCCCCTTGTGCCCGAACCTAGGGTCTTAACCCTGCTACCATTTTTGTGCCAACAAATGGTTTCATTTTCAGGTTTGGAAATTCAAAAATAGGGTTTGGAATATGGTATTGATGATTTTTAAGAAAGAAATATGAAACTGGTGAGATGAGAAAGTGGATTAGTTTGTGTCTCAACAAGCCCAACTCCATTATTGAAATGTTGTGAAACTGAAAGATGAGATCTTGTATTCGAAAGCTGCAAGTGATTAGTATGAAATCTTCTACTGCAAGTTTCCAAAAGAAATTTATAACTAGTTGTGGAGGTTACAAGTGAAGGGGAGGTCTGGTAAATAAAAGTTGTCTTGTTGCGACTAGACTCAAGTAGATCTTTTCGCACTCCATCGCCTTGACAAGGATCTGAAGAGAGCAACAGATTTATGGGTGCAGACCACACTGAAATGGTACATTGTTAAGTTCATGGCAGAAAGCTACAATTCCTTTTCGAAGGCCGAAGCTATGTTCCAAGCAGGTTTGAGAGGGAAGTTGTTGAAAGAAATAACCCTCTGGATTAAGGTCTTAATGGTGGAAGATGGCTTGCTTGTATTCCAAAATCCAAGCATGGAAGCATAAACAACTAGTATTGGGGGAAATAACTAAAGGGAGGGATTCTACCGAGTGGGAAGCCATGAAGCTATTAGGTGGATGGATGCAAAAGATTCACGAAAGGCCAGGGAACTAAGAGCACAAGGGAGAGCACGAAGAGCGAAGAAATGGCAAGAAAGGGCCATGTAGGTGATTAAAAGGAAACTAGAGGAATCACACCAAGTAGGAGTGGTGTTGAGGAGTCCAAAAGAAGAAGACAGGATGGAAGAGAACTCGACGAAAGGAATAGAGACGACTGTAATTGTTGGGGGCTCAAAAGGCGTTAGGGGCCATCCCTCACCAGTCAAGGGGAAAGGTTAGATGGAACAATTTGCGTCGGCTCTGAGAACGCCCTAGAGGATGATATGTAATTTGTTATGCAGAGACTGTTTGCAGAAGATGATGCGTCCAAAAGAATCAAGGATCCACCCCCCCAAGGCTTAGGTAGAGTCTCCCCCAACCTTCCCCTAGTACTCTACAACAATCCTGACAAATTTATTTCTAAGTTACTTGAGACAATAAGAGTTTATAGTGTGCATGTTAATTATAAAGTTAGTAGTAAGAGCAATGGAAATAGTAGCTGTAGTACAGGCTTACAAGGATATATAAAATCTGGATCACAAGGCTTTGTGCTTGTAGCACGAACTGAGTCGAGAATGGAGGGGTCATTCACAAGGTATCCATAATTCTCTAGTAGGGGGAACGAAGACGTGGAGCAACACCGATATCTATGTGAGGCCATCTGGAGAGTTTGCCAAATGCTTGATAATGTGAAACTAATAGGGTTCTAGACCACCCTTAGGGAAAGGGCCTTGAGGTGGTTCATAAAATGGTCAGAGTTACACTAGAACTTAACTGTGGATGAGGCTAAAAGAGAGTTTGTACAAGAATTCAAACTTCCCCAGATAGATCAGGTTGTCGGAGTTGTGGTAGATAAAGCAACGAGAGGGAGAGACCACATGGGAACTAATGCAAATATTTAAGGATGCAACTAGTAAACTCAGTTACACAATAAACCTGAATCACCAAAGGGATTGATTCATCAAAGAACTATTACCCCTCACTTGGACCCTGTTGATGCAACATAAGATTGAGACTCTGCAAGATGCTCTGGAGCAAGCAACTCGAATAGAATCTACGACAGGGCATCTTCATGAATACCGAGGGGGAGAAACCTCACACAATCCATCTATATTGGGTCTTCAACATCAGATTGCAAGTCTAACATAGAAGCTGAAATATCTGCAACCAACCCGCACGACGAGACCAAATGTGTGATGCACAAATTTCTTGGTGGAAGGTCATGTTACCACATAATTCCTGAGATTGTGGGGTACAAGTGCCATGTCTGCTCCAGGGGGACCACCTAAGCCTACACCCACAATGGGAGTCATGGTGGTAGTATCACAAGGGGTGTCTCCTTGCTACAACCAACTGGAGTACTCTGAAGTATGTAGGGGGTATGGACACCCTCCTCGCTTGTGCCTGATATTGCAAAATTAGTATAATGTTCCAAATAGCAATTATTGTGATTTTTGCAGCTCCACAACTCACCACATTGACCAATGTAGAGTGTTAGATGCTCTGGTATATAGGTTAGACTGCTCAAGCTTTTGGGTCAATGAGATTGCTTGAGGTGGGCGAGGAGGAGGAACGAGGGGCCGAAGGGCAAGAGGAAGGGGTCCTGTTTGCTGTTGCAACTGTGACTAGGAGGGGCATGTTGCGTGGAATTTCCCTCTACCAAGGAGGCCCTCGTGCTCTCTATGAAGGGTCAATGCACATACGATGAAAGATTGTCTGGAGCTAATTGCGAGATGGGGGGAGTGAAACAGGAAGAGGGGAGTGAATTTGATCAATGTAGAACCAAGGGTTATAGAGGAAGCCCCACTATCCAAAATTAACATAGTTACATGCAAAGGGAAAAGGACTGGAGCTAATCGAGGAACCCTAGGCCAACCCACCGTCATCTGATTAGCCTCCTCGAAGTGGCCCTATAACCCCGAGAAATAGAAACAATATTACTAGGAGGAAAAAAATGTTTAACGATCACGTTGAAAATGTAGAAAGTATCATAATGATAAGATCCCAGACCTTCCACCCTCCACAACTACCTAACCTATAGAGGAATGGTCCAGGTTATTCTTGTAGATTGTCAACGATGACTAGGTGTTGGGTAGTTGCAGATAAATCTGAAGGCAGCCATCCCGGGGGAGGCTGGGGTTGAGGGAGGAACAATCTTTGCTAACTTACCTAAAAGACACACTAGAAGAGTGTGGGGAAACAAGAAGAGAACAAAGCAGAGAGTTCAGAATCGATGCTTATAATGCAGGATTTCAGATCATGGACACTATGCTAGTTTTTGGTTCAGATGTCAACATATTACCAAGGAAGACATGGGAAGCATTGGGGAAGCCTAAGTTGACATTCTCACAAATCCAGTTGAGGATGGAAAATCAATAGTGTATACTTCCAATTGGGAGACTAGAGGATGTAGAATTGGATGTAGCAGGGGTAAATACACATGCATATTTTGAATTAATAGATATTATGGGAGACAAAGATCCTTATCCAACACTGTTAGGGATAGACCGGGCCTTTGAAAATTATGCCATCATATACCTAAAGAAGGAACTAATGACCTTTGAGGTATAAGGAGTAAGAGTGATTCAACCACTAGATCCATATCAGGGACCCAGATTCACAAAACCAACAGATGACAAAGAAGAACCAGGGATGTAGGATCAACCCTATAAAATGACAGTGGGTAAGAGGGAGGATCACATAAACCCAATGACTGAGGGATCTGTTAGTTGGGGAAGCATTCAAAGTTCAGAGGTTGGTTTAGAAGCCAAATGGGATGATTGGAAGCAGGGCAGATATGAGATTGACACCAAGCCTTGTGCTGTAATCTGTCGGGTCAACTATATTGGTATAGAGGTAAAGAACTTTCCTACCTTTAATGGTATAGACTCGGTAAATTCATTTCTCAATAGAATTGATGCAAACATTATTGAAGAGCATAAAATACCATTACTACATGTTGCATTACAAGTAACGCCTCCATGATGGTGGGGAGTTCATTGAAACTACATGTGGGACTGGGAAAAGATCAAGACTATGATGGAGGTAAGATTCTGACAGGTGTGGGAGTACCCTCAAGACTTTCAAAAATACTCGGGGGACTCTGACCCTCAACAACACTTGGAAAAATGTAAGGACAGATGGAACTGGGAGGGAGTCTCGAAGGAGTTATTGGTACACGAGTTCATACATACCTTGGGAACCTTCCCAAAAGCTTGGTATGTATAGGAATAAATAAGGAGGCAAATAGGAGATTGGGATAATTTAGCCAAATAATTTGTCAACAGTTTCTTGTTTAGAGATAGAGATATGAGGTTGGCTTAGGTGTTGCATGTTATCAAGAGGATTATACTCACATTAGGTGAGTTATGGGACAGATGCATAGACTAGAGGACTTTACAATACTTCTACGAGTCAGGGTATCCGGAGGAAATGGCTTGTGGAAAGGTGGATAAGGAGCTAGATGAGGATGATATGGGAGAGTTACGACATATTTCATTCCATGAAACTGAAGGGCAAAGAGGCATCAAGTAGGGAACTATAACTGATGCTCCATATTTTCTCCCAGTAAAGTTGTGGAATCATAACATTAGCACAGATGAAAACCCAAATTTGGCATCGATTGGAGACTATTGGGATGGACAAACTACAAAAGATATTTTTGACCTCCTAAGAGAGTATGAGGATTTGTTTCCCATGCCAGTTGCAGAGTTAAAAGGAATCAGGGAGACATAGGGGATATGAAAATTGTATTAAAACCTTATGCAAATCTAGTAAAGCATAGACCATACAAATTGAACCCAAGAGTCAAAGAGAAAGTGAAGAAAGAGATAGACAAGATGTTAGAGGTAGGACTTATTTTTCTGGTGGATGAGGCTAAATGGGTTAGTACGATCGTGATATAGAACAAGAAATATTCTACATAGATAAGGGTAAGTGTAGATTACCGTAGCCTTAACAATTATTGTGTGCATGACCCCTTTCCAACACCATTCAGTGATGAGGTCCTAGACAATGTAGCAGGGGATGAAGCATATTCCTTCACAGATGGGTTTTCAGGCTACCACCAGGTCAGATCACTGAAGAGGATAAGAAGAAAACTACCTACACTACAGAATGGGGATCGTACGCCTATCATGTTATGCCATTTGGTCTCAAGAACACACCTGCAGTGTTCTCGATAATTGTAATCATAGCCTTCAGGGATTACATTCACATATTCTTAAAGGTCTACATGGATGAATGGATGGTATATAGCTTGCTAAAAAATAATTCCATTCTACTCAAGATCATGTTTTATTGCTGCAGTCAATTACAAATATCATTAAACTTGAATAAATGTATATTTGCGGTCCCATTTGGAATGCTTTTGGGCCACATAGTGTGCAAAGAAGGGGTATGCGTAGATCTTGCCAAGGTTGAGGTGATAGTAAACATGGACACACGACAAATGTAAAACAACTCAAATCCAAGTTGGGGCACATCAGATACTACCAAAGATTTATCCACAACCATGCCTCCATCACTGCACCAATGGAGAAACTGCCAAGGAAGGCTAAAGAATTTACGTGGGCGTAGGAGTGTCAGGCTGCACTCAACATACTAAAGTAAAAGCTAGTAAGTGCAACGATTCTGGTCTATCCCAATTGGAACAAACAGTTCCATCTCCACATTGATGCATCCAGAATTTCACTAGGCGCTGTGTTGGCTCAGTTGAGAGAAGGGAGCCTCGACCACCCGATCTACTTTGCCAATATGAAGTTATCTACTGCAGAAAAGAATTACACCATGATGGAGCAAGAGGCATAGGTTATGGTGTATTCTCCCCAAAAATTCAGACACTACTTGCTTGGGGGCCTATTTAATTTTTTACTAACCACTCCGCTTTGAAATATCGGGTAAAACCCATGTTGGAGGGGAGAATTTGCAAATGGTTGCTATTATTTCAGGAATTTACTTTCGAAGTAATTGTAAAATTGGGCCGATTGAGTGTGGGACCTGATCACCTCTCACGGCTGGAATTAGGAGAAAGTGGAGGATCCTTGGATGATCAGCTGTCTAGTCCTAATTTGTTTCGAATAGAAGCAATACCAGACTTCCTATAAGAGATTACAACCTTCCTAGCTACAGGAAAATGGCTAGATGAATACACAATGACACAAAGGGGACATATGGTCATTCGAGCAATTGATTATATCAAGAAGAAGTCATTCACAGTCAGTGGGCATGTTCTATTATATGATAGTAAGTTCCTGAACTTTCTTGGAAATATACATATGCACTGGTTGTGTCCATTTGGTGTTGCAGAGATAAGGGAGTCAAGAGCTATCAAGGTTGTGCAATTGAACAAAGTATTATTACGAAGTTGGGTGAATGACACATGCCTGAAACGTTTCCACACATCAAATATTTCTGCTCAAAACTGATCAGATCTCTAAGAGGGGATCATAAATAGGGTTAGGAGAAGTTAGTAGGAGTCAGTTAGTTGGATCGTCAGTTTTTGTGTCAATCATTTTTTTCTTTATTTCTTCGTATTTAGGTTTTCACTCATAAGTCTGTCTTCAAAGTTTTTCACTAAGAATCTGTGACATCAGTTCTAGTTGTGGATTTTATTCCACAACACCATAATTGTATGTGGTCGGGGGGGTATGTCACACATGTTAAGAGTCCTTTTCGTAATAATTAGACAGTAATTATGGTGTCAGCATAGATTCCCATTATAACAATACATAATTCCTAAACGTCTTCTATTACGATAACATCATTACCCATCAACTCTGCCTTTCCTTTTTTAGAAGTGCATCAGCCATGTCATGTCTAGCTCTACCAATGGTGAGATTAACACATTCAAGTTTTCATAGGGAAAGTTGCTGTAGTAATTATTTAGGGGTCAAGTAAAAAACTTTGTGTCGAGCTGGTATACTTATTTTGCATGGCCATGCCGAATTTCCCAGAGTATGAAGCCAAGGTGGTAGAGTTGCTCTAGTTGCAGTCTGGTTCTAAGTGCTGTCAATAAAGGATTTATATCAACCTCTAGTGATTTTCATTTATCAGCGACACTCCAGCATGACGAAGGAAACTCTTTCTGTTCCTGAGATTGGGCTAGACAAAATAATTTCAGTAGTATAGATGCTCTATGGTAAATATGACAAAGCCAAACTCGTTGATAATGATCTGTCAAAATCATTCCAATTCCCAACCCTGAAGTGCGAAGTATACACATAATCAACAACAAAATAAGATGGGACGCTGGCGATCAAGGTCTAGAGCGACTTCATAGGAATCCAACGGTTTAACCTGTAAAATTTCAAAAGTTTCTTGGTTTTTGGCACAATGCTCGCATCGATGCAATACACCAAGTTGTTGATCAACAGAATGCACAGCGAGTCACTCTGGCTCAATAAGTAGTACCCAATTCACACGGCTAACATTCAAAGACTTACAGACCTATCGACGGTGGGAGATGTAGTTTCAACCGCGTTTCAGACAAATTAAAAAAGAGTGAAGAAGGAGGGTGATGAAAATTACTATACCAAGTATAACACCAAGAGAGGAGGAAAGGGAGCGCGCATCGACCTGATCAATAAAGAGAAAATTAAGTTCTCCTTCTATATCATTGCAGGGAAGATGAGGTGATATTTCTCCAAGGATCAGTGCAACTTAGATATGATTTTAGTTGTGGAACATTGCACTGAGGGAACCCAACTGAACTGGTGTGCTTTTCTCCTCAATGAATTGTTTGAAGCCTGTGAAGATGTATACAAGTGGACCACCAATTTAATTTATAGCTACCTTGTTGTTGCTTTGGCAATGTGGAAGTGGTGCCCACCAGAGGGCAGGGACTTAACACCTATCATAGAAGACCAGCCCTTAGCCTTTCGATATGTGCCTTGGAGAAATTTAGGAGACCCGAGTAGAAAAGAGGTAAATGAGGCTTCATTTGGTGGTTGGTATGTAAAGATGCTCGAGGTGATTAGAGCTACAAAAATGATCCCTAGGTCACTGCTTGACAAATACTTAGCGACAATTTGGTTTGGGGCTACTCATGGGAATACCTTTATAAGTCCACACTGTGTTCACCTACACACCTTCTAGATGCGGGCTCAGAAATTTGTGCTCTCAGTTGAAGCTTTTCATGCAGAGGTTGGGTCATGGCTAGGGGTCACAGGGGAAATCAAAGAAGGAAAGTGGTTGTATTTCTTTGACGGGATGGTGCTGCCGCCATTACTAGGGGAAACAACTGTGGATACCAAGAAGTGAATCACTGAACATGAATTGTAGCCGGTCCTCACAAAGCTAAAGAAGCAAATGAGCTCGCTAAAGGAGACCATTGCAAATATCAACATTTCATCAGGTTTGGTGCCCAACTCTGCTGGGTCTCAAAGTTTAATACCAAAGAACCCTATGGTTACCACTCCTCTTGTTGTTGCAATACCGACCGTAGTGCCCCATTCGTAATCAAAGCCTACCATCCCCAAACCACGTAAAACAAAAAGCATCAAGCCTCCAGTTGGAGCCAAGAAGCAAAAATTGAACCCTACAACATAAATTGTGGACCTCACCATCGAAGAAACTCAGTCAACCATGACCTTGCCCAACATAAAAAAAGCTTCACCATCCACATCCATTGCATTGCCAAACTTGAGCAACCCATCCCCACACATTACATCGACCTCCACCACACTCTCAGACATAATAACGTATGGGACATTGATCAACACAAAGGACATAGAGGTTGATTCAGTCATTCAGTCCACCATGAAAGTCCCCAGAGGAGGAATCATTACCACCTCCATGATGTCATTGTTACTAGAGTCGGGCTCACTATTGAACCCAAGGCCCATCATCCCACAATCACTTATTACCACTGTTGAGCCCTTCGTGGTCCCATTTCATTTAAATACCCCTATTGCATCCAATCTCGTTTCCATACAATCTACTCCCCCTTTTGCAAAGACCTCACAACAAGCTACCTCACCTCACGAGCACTCACACAATTCCATCGCTAGTGGGCAACCCCTGCAAAGATGATTCCTTGATCCATCCAACATGCAACAAAATGATCTTCAAAGCTGGTCCTTAGCCTAATTGCTAAGTTTTATTTAGTATGATGCTTAGAGGGTTGCGCAGCTACACAATGACCTCACTGTCGATCATGAGCAGCAACAACAACAGATTGATGCCCTCACATCTGAACGAGACCAACTCTGCCAAGACAAACAACAACTCGAGGAGTAGGTATACCAGATCACCTCATGATTCTAGGCACGGTGGCCTACCATTACTAAAGTAGTAACCAATGCCCCATAATATTTCTCCACCTACACCCTAGTCAAATGTTGTGACCATATCCAGACTACATGCAATGGTCTAACCTCGACCAACCGAGAGCTCAAGCAGAACCTAGAAGCTGTGAGAAAAGAAATGCAATGCCATTCCAAAATGTATGATAATGAGATTGAGAAAAAGGTTACTGCTGTAACCCCTATAAAGGAATCCCATCATCAAGGCCCTGAATGATGGGTACACCCTACTGCAACATGTTCATGACTGGTTCGACAGCCTGGAAAAGAAAAATCAACCGGTCTACACACTTTGACAACAAATTCATCAGCTCCTCACTACTATTAAGATGTCTAAGGAAAAGGAGATGAGGAAGCAGTTCCACGCATAGGCACCACTCTGGAAAGCTGTGTCCAACAAATTGAAGATGAGTTGGCCAAGAAAAAGTAGATACTCCGCAATCTTTGACCCCCAGTCCAAATTCATGTGAATACACTTCAAGAACTCAGTGAGGATATGGAAGAACAATGGGCTTCCTTACTAATGACATGGATAGCTTAACCAACGTCCAACACAATGACTGAGTTCCTCAAGCAATCCATTGCAATCACAAGACCTTGGTAAGCAGCACTGGACAACTACAATCAATTCCTTCAGGTCACTATTACAGCTGTGCTGGAGTTGGGGCCTTCATATCAAGAAGTCGGCCAAGAAGAAGGAGCAACAACACCAGAGGAAGCACCACCAACAGTATTAGCAGAAGCACCATAATAAGCAACAACAACACCAATAGAAGCGTCAACAACACCGATGGCACCAAGGGAATATTGACTCGGGGATGAGTCAATGGAATTTGGTTGGGGCCTATTGGGGCCTTCGTTTTGATATTTTGTAGAGAAATAGGCGGCTAATGAGTGGCAGAAGTGGCCGTTAGAAGATTGCAGAGATGACAACTGAGGGAATACCAGAGAATGAAGGAAGACTGATAGTCGTGGAGGAGTGGCAGGAAGAAGCAGGGACAACTGAGCGAGGAAAAGGTAGAAGCAACCAAGGATGAAGACAACCGATCAAAGGGAAAAGGAACTAGAAGTTCGGGTTGATGGAAGAAGATAAGAAGAAGAAGGGAGAGAGGAGAAGGGGTTGGTCAGTTGTGTTATGCTTGTAGTGTTTCCATTCTTCCTGGGTTGTGAAGAAATTATAATAATTCCCTGCTTATATTTGTATGCGTTTGTATTCTGGTTGTGTAAAGCGTAATGTTGAGGAACAAGCTGCAAGCCTTATGTACTGTGCTTATGTTATGGTAATGAAGAACACTGTTTTGAAGTTATACCGTGTTCATTATGTATTATGTTGTCTCTTCAAAATTTTTATATATACATATGTTTAGGTAGTCTTCTATTATAGCATGAATATAATGTTGTGATATGGTTCTTTTACATGTTAAGCTACATTACTTTGTTCTCTTTTGGTTGATATGGTTCCCTTGATCTCTAATTCCAACCCTCATCTAACTTTTGTTGCAGCACGCCTCATGTGAGACTCCTTCCCCTTCCTAGGTAAGGTGAAAATGCCGGTGTGGTGCTAGACTACAATAGAGCCTTATTGGCCCCTTGTGCCTGAATCCAAGGTCTTAACCCTGCTGCCATTTTTGTACCAACACTTGGTGTTGTATAACTTTGCCAATAATTTACTCTCCCCTCCGGTGCGCCAAGAGGATTAAATTCTGCAAGGGTTGACAAACTGAATGATATTATTGTAGGTATATATGTTCATGCCTTCGTTCCACCTCTTTGTTTCCTTACCAATATCCACCCAGTAGTCAAATTTGGTGTTTTGTAAGGTAATTCTCTTTTTAACAAGTCCATCCTACCAGGGATTCTGAAATTTATTCTAGAAATACTTTTTCAAAAATGATCACCCAATGCAATGAGTGCTAAGTGGACTATTCAAAAATCATGAGAAATTAGCTAGTTACTACCACCTCTCATGGAAATGGTCATAGATGAATGACTTACCTAACACATTTGAATCCCAAAAAATTATATCTAATACTTTTCTTCTCGATTTCTAGTTGGGCAGAATCGTGGTTATTTTTCTGGGACCTCCTTATTTAAGACCTTATGGATTAAATTCATCTAGCCAGGCTCAATTGGTCTCCTTAGCATGTGGAGTCTTCATGGCTCATCCTTCTCCTATAATTAATGACGAGTTTAGTTCAGTGTGGTTGTGTTCAGGTCAATTAACACCTCAATCTTGCATGGAGAATCAAGATGCTCCTTCCTTAGGTTCTAGGTGTTCGAATCACTACCCTTTATGTCCTTATTCTCCCATCAGAAATAATGATGGGAACAATGAGCTTAAGCAATAGATGAATCATTAATCAACTTCCATGATGTTCCTCATGGAAGAATTGCAGAAGCTTTAGACCAAAATCAATGAGTTTGAAGAGGAAATCAGTTGGATTCAAAGTCAAATTGAGAACATGCAACTCGAGAGGAATGTTGAAAAAAATAGAATCACAATAAGTAGTGCCTTAGGAGGATCTTTTGATAAGATGTCCATCGACCCCCCTGGCTAATCTATCATTAAATTTTGCAAATGTATTGTGTTTTTTGGTTAATTTTGTAGAGAATATAGATGTAATAATTCCTGCATGATATATGAACATCATAGAAGGGCTATAGAAATTTTTGAAACTCAATATATTGTCTTTATAGAAGATCTAGCACCTCTGTACTAAATGTAAACATTCCCCGAGGTTTTTGCTATGTTCCGGACACATATTCTATGAAATTTTTAATCACTTTTGTTAAAAACAAAGAAGCAATGCAGGTATAGGAAAACAAAAAATCTGTAATTAATTTGTACATATATTGAATTTTTTTTTAGTGTATGTTAAATTTTCAAGAATTGGGTTATTCAACAAATAATTTCCATTTCCTCTACTAGCATCTCAAGTTTATTGGGCAAGGTTTTCGTTGATAAAAGGTAGGCTCAAGTGAATCTTGTGCATAGACTGGACGAGATAAAGAACCTCATGTTGGACTTAGAAGGAAGGTTGGCAAGGCTAAATATGGATCACCTCCTAGCTCTCTAATTCCTCCGCCATGTAAGGTTGAGGAACAACCCATTAATCTAGACACTTCTTTGTCCTCGTGAGGCCCAAGATCCATTTCAATCATGCTTTTTAGTTTTATGGATTTCTATGTTGGTTTCTTGAGGGTGTTTACACCATATCTCGATGTTTATTTTAGTTTTATTGGTCATTTCTCTCAGACATTGCGGAATAACAATGCCGTTTTTTTGAATTTTATTGTTGACTTCTCCAACTATAAAGAGACAAATCACTCTAAAATTACATTTTGTAATTTTCAATTTAGTCATATTATTTTAGATTCAATACTATGTTATCTATGATCCAATGTCCCCAAAACATACAAAAATAAAGAGCCAAACATTGTAATTCCAAAAAAAATATAATTAAAAATTAACCTATATATTAAAAATATATAATAAATTAAAAAATTTATTAAAAGTTAACCTATATATTAAATAATTAATTAATTAAAATATATAATTAAAAAATTAACCTATATATTAAAAATAAATAAATGATTAAAAATATAAATATAATAATCTATATATTAAAAATAAATAAATAACATTCAAGTAAATACAAACAGGCCGCAATTCAACTAAATTATATATATATAGATGAAACATATTTCAATATTAAACAATTTATTGGTGAGAAGAAAACTCTTATTTACATTATTAAAATGTCCAATTATTTACTTTGTTAACGGAAATGACCTAATCAATATAAAAAACGAAAAATAATCTATTAAAATGAAGAGGTCCATAAAAATTATAGCAACATTGCATCATCAATTTCCACAATTTAATGACACATCTTGACCCTACTTTTTTCATTTTTAATTTAATTTCAAATTTATCTTTTTATATATTATTAATATCACTTTCATAGCCATCGTTGCATTATATGATAACAATTTCATCAACAAAAAAGAAAGTTTCGAGAGCAACAAAAAAGAAAGTTATACAAACAATCTCCACAATTTAATGACACATTTCGACCCTTACTTTTTTCATTTTTAATTTAATTTTAAATTTATCTTTATATATTATTAAAATTAATTTTAATGTAAAATCATAATTATATTTCATATTTATATTTAATTAATATGTAAAAGTGCTATATAATAGTTAGTATTGGTTGCTTAGTTAATTGGAATTTGATAGATGAATGATGATTAGAATTGAGTTATAATATAGTATTAGAGATTATGTGCAAGGTATAATAAGTATATGTGAATATTTATATAACAAATAGGTATATTATCTTGTTTTATTATATTTTATGTATCAAAATTAGTTCATTAATAAATATTTTAATTGGTAAAAATCAATATTTATATTAGCTATAAACATTTATGTAATTGTAGAATTTTTTCTACAAATAAGCTAGTTCACTGACATTATGTAGAAATTTCACCTGTAGATCAAACTGATATATGCAATGTACTAAAGTAATATTAGATCTACATTTACCATAAACTTTGCAAAAGCTTAATTGAACAAGAGAAACATCAAGCATGAACAGATATAACTGAGAATGAGAAGTAATCAACCATAACACAAAAAATATAACCTGGGGAAAGCACTAGCCTAAAACCCCATCTCTGTATTATCAATCAAGAAGAAATCCTCAACAACATACAAAAAGAATCAACTCAAAAGCTATCCTGCTCTCTTTGTACTTTGATGATAAATCTCATGGACTACCTAGGCCTGAATATATAGGCTACACAAGTCCTCCAAGCTCCTATTTCCTTGCGCAATTTTGATTGGAGTCTAATGTCATAACATGTGTGAATTGGCCACATCATACCTGTTGTAACCTTAGGTCCAACTACGCAATCCATAAGGAATAATATTCTTTCTGCATGCAAGGAATATTCATAAGGAATATCCTAGCAACTGATAGTACACTGTCCCTCCATCTGATCTCAACTGGGTCTCTGTCTGAACTGACATGCATGAGTTATCCATGAGCAAATCTTCAATTATTTGAAAATACTAGTTGGTACATGCATGCAAGCATTAGCAAACCGAATCTCATTAATTTAACAACTTGTTAAATTAATCTAACTAGACTTGACTCAGTTAACTGAGCCAACTAATTACAACTCATCCTCATCCTTTAACTAATGGTTAAATCCCTCAATCAAAGGAGAAATTGCTTCATGTCCTCACATAGACTTCAAGTTCATAATTCCTTAACTAATTAACTCAAACTGAATTAATTAATTAATTTAAAAATTGTTGTTAATATCAAATTTGAATTTTACTTCCTATTTCTAGTCCAGGGACTAACTAAAATGGGAATCCACACTAAATTGTTAAAAATAGAACTTCTATTTTTAGCACTTCCATTTTTCATTCCCTGTTTCCCAATCCAGCACTGGTACTCAAACTTCTATTTTTAGCATTTCTTGTTGCCATTTTCAACACTCCCTCTCAA
The DNA here is from genome assembly GCA_000404065.3 of Pinus taeda. Taxonomy (NCBI): domain Eukaryota; kingdom Viridiplantae; phylum Streptophyta; class Pinopsida; order Pinales; family Pinaceae; genus Pinus; species Pinus taeda. The sequence continues at coordinate 161,826 of APFE031665935.1, forward strand.
CAAGAAAGACATTCAACTCGAACCCGATCCTATACCTCTGGAATGTTCTGCATGCAACACTTCTACCAAGTGTGGTTGCTCCAACAACTCTCGAAACAAAAAAAGCTCCCCACTGACCTCTCTGTTGGGCTAGAAACATATTTTGATGTTGAAGCTCTACCTGCTGCTGACAAGTGCTCCCTCTTTAACCTCTGAGCTGTTGCAACACTCCATGCATCTCGCACCATTGCACACCTCTCTGTGCCATCCTGCACTAGTGCAACACTCTTGTGCCTCTCGCATCGTTGTAGCCTCCTAGCTCTATACAGTCATGGCACTCCTGCACTATAGCTCTACTTGCTGCTCCATCCACATCTGTCTCCACCCATTCAGTCAGTTCTGCTACTCCTCATCGGGGCTCTTGTAGCAAAGTCGAATCAATAAGGTTGGGTACCTAAAGGATCCTGCCCCTCCTCCAGCCCTCTTGGGACGATCACTCCACATCGCCCCACCTCCTACCTGGAGGTATGGCTGCATGTGATCCCTCTGCCCACCTGGCTTGAAGTTTCCCCCTATTGGAGGTCTCTGCATGAGTATATGTCTCTACTTGATCTCCTCTCAGCTTCCCCTGTTATGGTTGCTTCACAACCTCTTGAAGCTGCCGCACCAATCATGGCTCCTCCACAATTGTTTGAGACTTCTTCTAGCATTGCATGTTGAGATGTAATATACCCTCCCTCTCAACCACCAAGTCTCCATCAGTTTCCTTGCTGCTCAAGGCTTTGCATACATCTTGAACCTCAAGAGCATATAGGTTCTTGACCCATGAACCGATCTGCTTCACCTGTCTAGTGATGATGTGTCTAAGGAAAACCTTTCCCTTACTGAAGACTACATCATAGCCTCTGTCTTCCAGATTGCGATCGACACCAAGTTTCTCTTCAGTCCTGGTACATACTTGACATTGGTCAAGGTAAGGCAAGCTCCATGCTCCCTCTGAAAAATAATTGTGCCTACACTTGAGACATTATACTTTTCATAATTACCCATCGCTATGAGTATTTGGAGATCTTTCTCTTCAAAGTACTGAACAAACTCTTATCGTCGGTCATGTAGAAAGAATCTCCACTGTCAAGAAACCAACCACTTCCCTCCATGGATGAAACCATGCATGCAAAGGGTGTGAAATCCAACTCGAACTGTGAAGCAAGTGCCTCACCTTCAGATCCTTCCCTAGATCCCTTCTTGGATTTCCTCAGTGGAAAATTTGTAACAAAATGGCCCACCTCATGACAACGAAAGCATCACACTTTCGATTTGTCAAACTTCTTCCCACCATGGGAAGAATTGGACTCGGAAAGAGAAATCTTCTCCTTCCCCTTCTTCACCTTACTCGCTAAGGCACATTTTTCTTCATTGTCCATGGATGAAGAACCATCTCTCGTGCTTCTTCTTATCTCCTCCCGCATCAAATCCGACCAAAGTCGTTCCTAATCTCACAGTTTCTCTCTTCAATTAACTGAGACTTGGTAGCTATGCCAGGAAGATCGAAGAGTGCAAGACTCACCATGTCATCATCAGCTGTCACGATCCCTACACTTCCAAGCTCATCCCTGCATGAGGTGAGATTGTTCAGATACATAAAGATCGTGTCATCCTTTTCACACTTGATCTTTCGAAGTTTGTCCTTCAGTGCCAACTTCCTCTGATCACTACTATTATGATAAATATCTTTCAATGTTTTCCACATCGAAAATGGATTCTCCTTCCCATGGAGGCTCGAGACAATGTGATCTCGAACTCCCTCCAGAAGGATTCTCCTTGCTCTAGCCACATACTTCTTCCATTCCGCCAATTGAGTAGCATCAGTCGGCTTCTAGACTTCTTGATCAATGAAGTACCTAAGGCCATTATCTTCTAATACTGCCTCCATGCGATCCTTCCAGGCTATATAATTCGAACTTCTATCAAGGGCATATTCAAGTCTCAAACCATAGAATGCCATCGGTGAAATAGATGTGATAAGAACTCAATTCAATATTCAGAAACCACAAACTTCAACTTCTCCCTTCTTGTATATTGTTCTTCCTTTATCACCTCTGCTCTGATACCATGTAGAAGTTTCTCTACAAATCAGCTAGCTCACTGATATCATGTAGAAATTTCACCTACAGATCAAACTGATATATGCATTGTGCTAAAGCATAATACTAGATCTACATCTACCATAAACTTTGCGGAAGCTTAATTGAACAAGAGAAACATCAAGCATGAACATATATAACTAAGAATGAGAAGTAATCAAACATAAAACAGAAGATATAACCTGGGGAAAACACCAGCCTAAAACCCCATCTCTGTATTATCAATCAAGTGGAAATCCTCAACAGCATACAAAAAGAATCAGCTCAAAAGCTATCCTGATCTCTCTGTACTATGATGATAAAGCTCATGGACTACCTAGGCTTGAATATATAGGCTACACTAGTCCTCCAAGCTCCTATTTCCTTATGCATTTTTGATTGGGGTCCAATGTCATAACATGTGTGAATTGGCCACATCATACCTGTTGTAACCTTAGGTCCAACTATGCAATCCATAAGGAATAATATTCCTTTTGCATGGAAGGAATATTCATAAGGAATATCCTAGCAACTGATAGTACACTATCCCTCCATCTCATCTCAACTGGGTCTTTGTCTGAACTAACATGCATGAGTTATCCATGAGTGAATCTTCAGTTATCTGAAAAGACCAGTTGTTACATGCATGCAAGCATTAACAAACTGAATCTCATTAATTTAACAACTTGTTAAATTAATCTCACTGGACTTGACTCAGTTAACTGAGCCAACTAATTACAACGCATCCTCATCCTTATGGTTAGATCCTTCAATCAAAGGAGAAACTATTGCATGTCCTCACATAGACTTCAAGTTCATAATTCCTTAACTAATTAACTCACACTGAATTAATTAATTAATTTACAAACTGGTTTTAATATCAAATTTGAATTTTACTTCCTATTTCTAGTCTAGGGACTGACTAAAATAGGAATCCACACTAAACTGCTAAAAATAGAACTTCTATTTTTAGCACTTCTATTTTTCATTCCCTGTTGCCCAATCTAGCACTGGTACTCAAACTGCTATTTTTAGCAGTGTTATTTTTAGCACTTCTATTCTTAGCATTTCTTTTTTCCATTTTCAACACTCCCCTTAAAAAGAAAGGCATTCAACTCAAACCCGATCCTGTACCTCTGGAATGTTCTGTATGCGACACTTCTAAGTGTGGTTTCTCCAGTAACTCTCGGAACAAAAAAAACTCCCCACTAACCTCTCTGTTGGGCTAGAAACATACTCTGATGTTGAAGCTTTATCTATTACTGACAAGCTCCCTCTCTAACCTCTAAGTTGTTGCAACACTCCATGCATCTCGCACCGCTGCACACCTCTCTGTGCCATCCCGCATTGGTGCAACACTCTTGTGCCTCTTGCATCGTTGTAGCCTCCTAGCTCTACACAGTCATGGGACTCCTGCACTATAGCTCTACATGCTGCTCCATCCGCATCTGTCTCTACCCAATCAGTCAATCCTGCTACTCCTCATCGGGACTCCTGTAGTGAAGTCGAATCAAAGAAGTTGGGTACCTCAAGGATCCTACCCCTCCTCCAGCCCTTTTGGGACGATCACTCCACATCGCCCCACCTCCTACCTGGAGGTATGGTTTCATGTGATCCCTCTGCCCACCTGGCTCGAAGTTTCCCCCTACTGGAGGTCTGTGCATGAGTAGATGTCTCCACTCGATCTCCTCTCAGCTTCCCCTGTTGTGGCTACTCCACAACCTCCTGAAGTTGCTGCACCAATCGTGGCTCCTCCACAATCGTCTGAGACTTCTTCTGGCGCTGCATGTTGAGAGGTAATATACACTCCCTCTCAACCACCAAGTCTCCATTAGTTGCCTTGCTGCTCAAGGCTTTGCATGTATCTTGAACCTCAAGAGCATATAGGTTCTTGACCTATGAACCGATCTGCTTCACCTGTCTAGTGATGATGTGTCTAAGGAAAACCTTTCCCTTACTGAAGACTACATCATAGCCTCTGTCTTCCAACATTGCGATCGACACCAAGTTTCTCTTCAATCCTGGTACATACTTGACAGCGGTCAAGGTAAGGTGAGCTCCATGCTCCCTCTGAAAAATAACCGTGCCTACACCTGAGACACTATACTTTTCATCATTACCCATCGCTATGAGTATCTGGAGATCTTTCTCCTCCGAAGTACTGAACAAACTCTTGTCGCCAATCATGTGGAAAGAAGCTCCATTGTCAAGAAACCAACCACTTCCCTCCATGGATGAAACCATGCATGCAAAGAGTGTGAAATCCAACTCGAACTGTGAAGCAAGTGCCTCACCTTCAGATCCTTCCTTGGACCCCTTCTTGGATTTCCTCAGTGGACAATTTGTAATAAAATGGCCCACCTCATGACAACGAAAGCATCACACTTTCAATTTGTCAAACTTATTCCTACCATGGGAAGAACTGGACTCAGAAAGAGAAACCTTCTCCTTCCCCTTCTTCGCCTTACTCGTTAAGGCACACTTTTCTTCATTTTCCATGGATGAAGAACTATCTCTGGTGCTTCTTCTTATCTCCTCTTGCATCAAATTCGACCAAAGTCGTTCCCAATCTGACAGTTTCTCTCTTCCATTAACCGAGTCCTGGTAGCCATGCCAGCTCTTAGGAAGACCGGGAAGTGCAAGACTCACCATGTCATCATCAGTTGTCACGATCCCCTACACTTCCAAGCTCATCCCTGCATGAGGTGAGCTTGTTCAGATACATAGAGATTGTGTCATCCTTTTCAAACTTGATCTTTCAAAGTTTGTCCTTCAGTGCCAACTTCCTCTGATACTGCTATTCTGATAAAGATCTTTCAATGTTTTCCACATCGAAAATGGAGTCTCCTTCCCATGGAGGCTCGAGACAATGTGATCTCGAACTCCCTCCAGAAGGATTCTCCTTGCTCTATCCACACACTTCTTCCATTCCGCCAATTGAGTAGCATCAGTCGGCTTCTAGACTTCTTGATCAGTGAAGTACCTAAGGCCATTATCTTCTAATACTGCCTCCATGCGATCCTTCCAGGCTATATAATTCGAACTTCCATCAAGGGCATATTCGAGTCTCAAATCATAGAATGCCATCGGTGAAATAGATGTGATAAGAACTCAATTCAATATTCAGAAACCACAAACTTCAACTTCTCCCTTCTTGTATATTGTTCTTCCTTTATCACCTGTGCTCTGATACCATGTAGAATTTTCTCTACAAATCATCTAGCTCACTGATATCATGTATAGATTTCACCTATAGATCAAACTAATATATGCATTGTACTAAAGCATAATACTAGATCTACATCTACCATAAACTTTGCGGAAGCTTAATTGAACAAGAGTAACATCAAGCATGAACATATATAACTAAGAATGAGAAGTAATCAAACATAACACAGAAGATATAACCTGGGGAAAACACCAGCCTAAAACGCCATCTCTGTATTATCAATCAAGTGGAAATCCTCAACAACATACAAAAAGAATAAGCTCAAAAGCTATCCTGATCTCTCTGTACTCTGATGATAAAGCTCATGGACTACCTAGGCTTAAATATATAGGCTACACAAGTCCTCCAAGCTCCTATTTCCTTGTGCAGTTTTGATTGGGGTCCAATGTCATAACATGTGTGAATTGGCCACGTCATACCCGTTGTAACCTCAGGTCCAACTATGCAATCCATAAGGAATAATATTCCTTCTACATGGAAGGAATATTCACAAGGAATATCCTAGCAACTGATAATACATTGTCCCTCCATCTGATCTCAATTAGGTCTCTGTCTGAACTGACATGCATGAGTTATCCATGAGTGAATCTTCGGTTATCTAAAAATACCAGTTGTTACATGCATGCAAGCATTAACAAACTGAATCTCATTAATTTAACAACTTGTTAAATTAATCTCACTGGACTTGACTCAGTTAACTTAGCCAACTAATTACAACTCATCCTCATCCTTTAACTGATGGTTAAATCCCTCAATCAAAGGAGAAACTATTGCATGTCCTCACATAGACTTCAAGTTCATAATTCCTTAACTAATTTACTCACACTCAAATAATTAATTAATTTACAAACTGTTGTTAATATCAAATTTGAATTTTGACTTCCTATTTCTAGTCGAGGGACTGACTAAAATAGGAATCCACACTAAACTGCTCAAAATAGAACTTCTATTTTTAGCACTTCCATTTTTCATTCCTTGTTGCCCAATCCAGCACTGGTACTCAAACTGTTATTTTTAGCAGTGTTATTTTTAGCACTTCTATTCTTAGCATTTCTTGTTGCCATTTTCAACACTCCCCTCAACAAGAAAGGCATTCAACTCAAACCCGGTCTTGTACCTCTGGAATGTTCTGCATGCAACACTTCTACCAAGTGTGGTTTATCTAGTAACTCTCGGAACAAAAAAACTCCCCACTGACCTCTCTGTTGGGCTAGAAACATACTCTGATGTTGAAGCTCTATCTGCTCCTGACAAGTACTCCCTCTCTAACCTCTGAGTTGTTGCAACACTCCATGCATCTCGCACCACTGCACACCTCTCTGTGCCATCCTGCATTGGTGCAACACTCTTGTGCCTCTCGCATCGTTGTAGCCTCCTAGCTCTACACAGTCATGGGACTCCTGCACTGTAGCTCTACATGCCGCTCCATCCGCATCTCTCTCTACCCAATCAGCCAATCCTGCTACTCCTCATCGGGGCTCCTGTAGTGAAGTCGAATCAAAGAAGTTGGGTACCTCAAGGATCCTACCCCTCCTCCAGCCCTTTTGGGACGATCACTCCACATCGCCCCACCTCCTACCTAGAGGTATGGCTGCATGTGATCCCTCTGCCCACCTGGCTCGAAGTTCCCCCTACTGGAGGTCTGTGCATGAGTAGATGTCTCCACTCGATCTTCTCTCAACTTCCCCTATTGTGGCTACTCCACGACCTCCTGAAGCTGCTGCACCAATCATGGCTCCTCCAAAATCGTCTGAGACTTCTTCTGGCGCTGCATGTTGAGAGGTAATATACCCTCCCTCTCAACCACCAAGTCTCCATCAGTTGCCTTGCTGCTCAAGGCTTTGCATGTATCTTGAACCTCAAGAGCATATAGGTTCTTGACCTATGAACCAATCCGCTTCACCTGTCCAGTGATGATGTGTCTAAGGAAAACCTTTCCCTTACTGAAGACTACATCATAGCCTCTGTCTTCCAGCATTGCGATCGACACCAAGTTTCTCTTCAATCCTGGTACATACTTGACAGTAGTCAAGGTAAGGTGAGCTCCATGCTCCCTCTGAAAAATAACTGTGCCTACACTTGAGACACTATACTTTTCATCATTACCCATCGCTATGAGTATCTAGAGATCTTTCTCCTCCAAAGTATTGAACAAACTCTTGTTGCCAATCATGTGGAAAGAAGCTCCATTGTTAAGAAACCAACCACTTCCCTCCATGGATGAAACCATGCATGCAAAGAGTGTGAAATCCAACTCGAACTGTGAAGCAAGTGCCTCACCTTCAGATCCTTCCTTGGATCCCTTCTTAGATTTCCTCAGTGGACAATTTGTAATAAAATGGCCCACACCTCATGACAACGAAAGCATCGCACTTTCAATTTGTCAAACTTCTTCCTACCATGGGAAGAACTGGACTTAGAAAGAGAAACCTTCTCCTTCCCCTTCTTCGCCTTACTCGTTAAGGCACACTTTTCTTCATTTTCCATGGATGAAGAACCATCTCTAGTGTTTCTTCTTATCTCCTCTTGCATCAAATCCAACCAAAGTCATTCCCAATCTGGCAATTTCTCTCTTCCATTAACCGAGTCTTGGTAGCCATGCCAGCTCTTTGGAAGACCGAGAAGAGCAAGACTCACCATGTCATCATCAGTTGTCACGATCCCCTACACTTCCAAGCTCATCCCTGCATGAGGTGAGCTTGTTCAGATACATAGAGATTATGTCATCCTTTTCAAACTTGATCTTTCAAAGTTTGTCCTTCAGTGCCAACTTCCTCTGATCACTGCTATTCTGATAAAGATCTTTCAATGTTTTCCACATCGAAAATGGAGTCTCCTTCCCATGGAGGCTCGAGACAATGTGATCTCTAACTCCCTCCAGAAGGATTCTCCTTGCTCTAGCTACACACTTCTACCATTCCGCCAATTGAGTAGCATCAGTCGGCTTCTAGGCTTCTTGATCAATGAAGTACCTAAGGCCATTATCTTCTAATACTGCCTCCATGCGATCCTTCCAGGCTATATAATTCGAACTTCCATCAAGGGCATATTCGAGTCTCAAATCATAGAATGCCATCGGTGAAATAGATGTGATAAGAACTCAATTCAATATTCAAAAACCACAAACTTCAACTTCTCCCTTCTTGTATATTGTTCTTCCTTTATCACCTGTGCTCTAATACCATGTAGAATTTTCTCTACAAATCAGCTAGCTCACTGATATCATGTAGAAATTTCACCTACAGATCAAACTGATATATGCATTGTACTAAAGCATAATTCTAGATCTACATCTACCATAAACTTTGCAGAAGCTTAATTGAACAAGAGCAACATCAAGCATGAACATATATAACTAAGAATGAGAAGTAATCAAACATAACACAAAAGATATAACCTGGGGAAAACATCAGCCTAAAACCCCATCTCTGTATTATCAATCAAGTGGAAATCCTCAACAACATACAAAAAGAATGAGCTCAAAAGCTATCCCGATCTCTCTGTACTCTGATGATAAAGCTCATGGACTACCTAGGCTTGAATATATAGGCTACACAAGTCCTCCAAGCTCCTATTTCCTTGTGCAGTTTTGATTGGGGTCCAATGTCATAACATGTGTGAATTGGCCACATCTTACCCGTTGTAACCTCAGGTCCAACTATGCAATCCATAAGGAATAATATTCCTTCTGCATGGAAGGAATATTCACAAGGAATATCCTAGCAACTGATAGTACACTGTCCCTGTCCCTCCATCTGATCTCAACTGGGTCTCTATCTGAAGTGACATGCATGAGTTATCCATGAGTGAATCTTCAGTTATCTGAAAATACCAGTTGTTACATGCATGCAAGTATTAACAAACTGAATCTCATTAATTTCACAACTTGTTAAATTAATCTCACTAGACTTGACTCAGTTAACTGACCCAACTAATTACAACGCATCCTCATCCTTATGGTTAAATCCCTCAATCAAAGGAGAAACTATTGCATGTCCTCACATAGACTTCAAGTTCATAATTCCTTAACTAATTGACTCACACTTAATTAATTAATTAATTTACAAACTGGTTTTAATATCAAATTTGAATTTTACTTCCTATTTCTAGTCCAAGGAATGACTAAAATAGGAATCCACACTAAACTGCTAAAAATAGAATTTCTATTTTTAGCACTTCCATTTTTCATTCCCTGTTGCCCAATCCAGCACTAGTACTCAAACTGCGATTTTTAGTATTTCTTGTTGCCATTTTCAAGAGTAATAATCATGATTAATAAATTTAGTTAATTAAATTATATAAATCCATGATAATAGTTAATCAAATCATGGTTAACAAATTTGGTTATTTAAATTAAATAAAACCATAGGAAATAATAAGCGATTTTAATAAATTGCTTTTGTTGTTATTAGACAAAATTTATAGCTATCAACTAGTTATCAAACTAAATGTAGATCTATGTTGGGTAATGTCATTAGTTTTATTTTAAATCCAAGTAAATGTAGATGATTCATCTGCTTTACCTTTACCTTTACCTTTACCTTACTTGTACCCATTAATGTTAATTTTTTATAATTTTTATTTCTTTAAAATTATAATATCGAAACAATAATAGAAATTTTTTTACATTTATGAATTTGTACAAAATATAAATTAAAATCCCAAAACACATAAAACCATAATCAAATTATATCAATCGCAGATGGAATGTGAAATTTCAGCCGTCTCCTTGCCACTGAGACTATGTGAGAGGATCAAGGAATTCAACTATATTAACTCAATATTTAATACAATACTATGTTCACATGCAACGACTTATCTACATGGCAACGTCTATAAATACGAATATCTCTATACACGGAATCAATGAGAAGTTGAAGTGACTAATGTTGATAAATGGAAACTAAAGGAGTTGTTTTTAGTGTGATTTTTTGGAAGTTTTTATGGTTGTTTTTTGGGTCAAATTTATTTAAAATCTCGCAGGAATTTATTGAAATCACAAGCTTGATGGGTAATCTTGTGCAATTAAAGTGCCCTAGGGGTTTTTTAGCGTGTTGAATCCATATATATAGTAAAAAAACTAGTTTAAATTAACACAAATCAAGATTTCACCTCAAATTTTTCCACGAGATTCCCACACCGGAAAGTCCAAAAAAATCACACTAAAAACAACTCCCAAAATATAATATTAGGTCATCGAATTAAAAATACACAATTGGAATGCCTAGCACAATAGTAAGTACCATAAGCTTTAATTGCCTTGAGGAAATAAGTTACAAAATAAAATGTTATAAAATAGAACCAATAAAATTTCAAAAAAAACAAATTTAATTATTATTAAATAATAATAAAAATTATTTAGAAAGTTAAACTATGGATTGGTTTCCCAAAAAAAAATCAAAACATAACAAAACCTAATGCATTATACACCCCCCACAAACAAGTTTACTAACTTATTAAAAAATTAGTCAAACATAACAAAACCTAATACATTATACACCCCCACAAACAAGTTTACTAACTTATTATATCTTGATTCATTTTCCTTCTTAACTTTACTTTAAAATATATTCTCTATTTAATATTTAAATAGATTAAAATAATTTATATTTAAAATTTAAATAACTTACTATATTTTAATATTTAAATGAACTTGTATAATTTATTATTTTTTCTTTTTTACTATATAAAAAAGCAAATTTAATATTTTTTTTTTTAATTTTCTATTATTTTTCTTATACTTTTACTTTTACTTTTAAATTTTTTTAAAAATTAATTAATTAATTTCTTTTTTTTACACTTTCCATACTTTTAGAAATAAAAAAAAAATATTCTAAATTTTTCTACACTTTTTCTTATACTACCCATCTACTTCTAAAAATAAATAAATTATATATATTTTTTTTTTCTTTTTCAAAATTCAATAAAAAAATTGTACCTTTCCTTACACGCTCTCCCTTTATTTAAAAAAAGCAACTTATTTTAGAACATTTTTTTTGCCTTTTCGTCTACTTCGTCTCTCCCTTTTTAAACACTCCAAGTTTGTTGCTGGAATTGTTAAATAACGTGCTTTTCGAACTTTAATACTATTAGGTATGGGACCAGCTTAAATATTTATTTCACAAAGGTGGGTGTTTATATATATATATATATCACTGGAAAAAAAGTTAAGAAACTTTACAATGCAGGTGTTTAAGAGTGTTATTTGTTGTTACATTAAAATTGATAACCATTTTATTTACTTAGGCTTACATGTACAAACTTCATGAATAAAATTTCAAGTGGAAAGTGTGCTGGATGTAGGGGCATTCTTCTTGCTATAATGATATTCTTTGTAATTTTTTATATTATAAAAGGCAGTCGACACATGGCTTATTAGGTTTTCGAAAGAAGTCATTAAAGTTGAAAATAAGTTAATAGGGTTGATTACATTAGGAGTGCATTTTGTCTAAATTTGAAAATATAGATTTTAGTTTTTTTTAATCTTATGTTTACATAATATTTCATAGCACAACTATTATTAACTGAGTTGTTTTATGGACATGCATGTTTTTAATTTTGAAATGTATTGTTATGGAGTGAGTTTTTTATTGCGTTATGAAATTCATAGGCCATTTGGGTTGTGCATCAAGCGATATTAAAGTGACAAAATCTCGTGTTAGAAAAATATATATTATAGAGCAATGGAACATATAAAATATTGCAAAAAAACAAATAGGGAAACACTTAAAACATGAGAGACACAGATATATGTGGTTCACCTAATTTGGATTATGCCCACGAAGAAACAACCAGTCCTTCCTTTTATATTATCCAGCAAAATGAAGAGATACAACCTACAACAGATCCGCTGTAATTTCCTCTTTGTTCTCACATAACCTCCTCCTCTCTCTCAAAAGAATCATGCACAACCGCAACACAATTCCCTCATATAAATCGAAGGTTACCTTCTAGGGCCAAAAACCCTAAATTAACATAACTTCTACCATCAGATCATTTTCTTAATGAATGATCCAGATTGACTACAAAATTACAATATTTGACAAGGAAAATTTTCATCTACTTTTATCTTCGGGGACACTGTGCCCAAACCCTCACCTGAGGGGGGGGATCTTTAAAAGTAGTCATCGTCTCCCTTGGAACCCCCTAGAGGCTATCATACAGGCGATGTTGCTACCCCGTTTAGGAATTGGGGTCCAACGTGACTGAGACCTTTGAATCGAGAAGATAACCAGGCTCCACACCCAACAATCTCCCACTTGGGGACTGATTATAACAACTACACCACTACTTCATTTGTTGGACAATGCTTCCAATTTAGACCTAGTTGTTTATCATCTTCATCATCATACTTGAATACCAATTTAAATTGAGGAGGATCTCAATTTCTACTTGGTTACAACTTTTGTTAACATGTCTGCAAGATTTTGGCTAGTGTGTATATTTTCTAGCTTCAACTGTCCATCTTCCAACACTGACCATATGCAATGGTACTTGAGCTGTATATATTTAGCATTGGAGTGAAATCTTGAGTTTTTTGCAATATGAATGACACTTTGGCTGTCATTGTATAATCTTCCCATGTCCTGCTTCTTGCCCAAGTCATCCATAAAAAATTGTAACCAAATCATTTCTTTACTAGCCTCTGTAGCAACAACATACTCTACTTCTGTTGTTGAAAGTGCAACAATGTTTTGCAATTTTGAAACCCAACTAACAATTGTTCCACCTACTGTAAACACATACTCTATGGTGACCGTCTTGTTATCCCTATCACCTGTCATATCTGCATCAACATATCCGTGTAGAGAAATGTTTGGACTACCAAAGCATAATGCTTTATTTGTGGTACCTCTCAAATATTTGAGAATCCACTTCACTGCCATCCAATGCTATTTTCCTGGATTGTTCATATACATGCTTACAACTTCCACTGCATGTGAAAATCATACCTTATGTAGACCATTGCATACATTAAGCATCCAAAGTGTCCAACTATTGATGCATATGGAACTTTACACATATAATCCATCTCTTCCTGGGTCTTGGGACACATCTCCTTACTTAGTTTGAAATGGCTAGCCAAAGGTGTACTAACTAGTTTTGAATTCTGCATATTAAATCTTTCCAACACCTTATCTATGTACTCACTTTGAGACAATGTTAATTTGTGATTTTTCCTGTCTCTAGTTATTCTCATACCAAGGATTTGTTTTGTAGCACCCAAATCCTTTATTGCAAATGAATTTTCCAATTTTCCTTTGAGCACATTTATTTCCTACATGTTATACCCTACAACAAGCATGGCATATACATACAATAGAAATATAATATAACTGCCATCATTTTGTTTCTTAAGATAAACACAATGATCAAAATAACATCTAGTATAACCTTGTTCAGACATAAACTTGTCAAATTTTAGATACCATTGCCTTAAAGCCTGTTTTAGGCCATACAATCTCTTCTTCAACCTACACACTAATTTCTCCTTACCTTTGACCTCATACCCTTATGATTGCTACATATATATTTCTTCCTCCAAATCCCCATGGATAAAGGTTGTCTTTACATCTAACTGCTCAAGATGCAAATATTCTACTACCACTATACTTAAAATAGTTATGATTGAAGTCATTTTAACAACATGAGAACAAATTTCATCAAAGTCTATACATTTATTTTGTGCAAACCCCTTCACCACAAGTCTAACCTTATACCTCTGTTTTCCTCCATCTTCTTCCTTCAACCTATAAACCCATTTATTCTACAATGTTGTTTTACCTACAGGCAACTTGACTAAGTCCCAAGTCTGGTTATGCATCAAGGAGTTCATCTCTTCTTCCATGGATTGCTCCCACTTCTTCCTGGTTTCTATCTAAATTGCTTCTTCATATCTTTTTGGTTCACTATAATCAGTCAACAATACATAATATAATGAAGGATAGTATCATTTAGGGGGTCTACTTATCCTCGTAGATCTTCAACAACACTTTCAGGTGTTTGAGGTGCCTATTGTTGTTGTGGTTGTTGTTGTTGTTCTTGTGGATGCTGATCATTATGATTTTCAAGAACCTTTACTTTTTCTGTGATTTCATCAAGCACTGTATATTGTTTGTTTTCTTTTTCTTGTTTCTTTTCCTACGTTTGATCCTTATACAAGACCTTTTCATTGAATATGACATCTCTGCTCTTAATGATTTTGTGATTTTCATAATCATGTAAGTGATAACCAAAATCATTAACACCATATCCAATAAAGGTACATTTATTTGATTTTTCCTCAAGCATTGTTATAATTTCTTTAATATTGTGAACAAAGGCTTCACAACTGAAAGTATTTAAAAAAGAGTAGTTTACCTTTTTACCTATCCATTCCTCCTCTAGAAGACCACCATATAAATAAATTGAAGACCCTCTCTTTATTAGATAAGCAACAATATGTACAATGTATGTAAAAAATTGTAAGGAAAATCCTGCATGAAATCTCATGCACCTTGCACACTCCATGATTGTCTTGTTCATCTTTTCCGACACACCATTTTCCTGCGGCGTTCCTAAAACTATCTTCTCTTTGTGAATTCCATGTTCTGAATAGTAGCCATCAAATATTTTCTGCAATATTCACCTCCATTATCTGATTTGAGACACTTCAACTTCTTTCCTGTCTCATTCTCAACCAAATCTTTCCATTTCTTGAAAATATCAAATACATAAGATTTATTTTGAATACAATAAATCCAGGTTTTCTAGTTGCATCATCATTAATAGTAACATAATAGCGAGAGCCGCCAATAGATAATACCTGAGATGGTCCCCATACATCTGTATGCATAAGCTCAAATTTTTCCCACTTCTTTTCCTTCCCAACTCTGATAAATCTGACTCTCTTTTGTTTTCCGTAAACACAATTCTCACAGAAATCCAAATCAAGATGCTTCAAACTTGGAAACAAATTTATTGAGTGAAGAATATGCATCCCTTTCTCACTCATGTGCCCGAGCCTATGACCCCACAATTCCATATCTTCTCTTATGGAGGTTGAAGCATTAAAGAAATTAGAAATATCATTGCATAAATACAATGTACCAACCTTTTCTCCTTTTGCTATTACCATGGCTCCTTTAGTGACCTTCCAGGTTTTTTTTCTGTGAATGTAGTTACACAACCTTCACCACCTAACTGCCCCTATTGAAATTAGTTTTTTCTTTAGATCTGGAACACGCCTTACCTCCTTCAATAGCCATTGGCTTCCATTTTGTTGATTTATAAAACCTTATACATTCCAATGATTTTACAGGGTTTATCCTCACCCAAACGAACATGTCCAAAATATCCTTGAACAAAGTCATGAAAATGTTTCCGATCAGGTGTAGCATGGAATCAAGTCCCCGAATCAACCACCCAGACATCGATAATATTTTGTAATGAAATAATCAAAGCATCTTGCAACACATCACTTGTCACATTTTCTTCATGATTGTTCTCTTATTATCCATCTCCTTCTTTTCCTTTCCAAGATTTGTAGTCTTTCTTCAGGTGTCATTTCTTCCCACATTTCCAACACGCTATCCTTGATCTAGATTTGGATCTGCCTTTTCTCGACTTACTGCGATTTCCAAGGCTCCTTCCTCTTTCCATTTTCCTTCCCCTAGGCTTTGCAGTCAAAGCATTACCTAATGTATCCCTAGAGCTTTTTCATCGCATTTCCTCGCTAAGGATGACACTAACAACATCATCAAACTTTAAATTACTAGATCTAGAGATAGAGGTACTAATAGCCATTACTAAGCCATTCCAACTTTCTGATAATGAACACATAAATAACAGAGCCCTAAATTCGTCATCAAAATTTACCCCTACATACAGATATTAACTGACTAGTAACCGTGTTAAAGTTATTAAAATGATCAACAACAAATCTGTCTTATGTCATCTTCATATTAAATAGATGCTTCATAAGAAATACCTTATTTGAGGCCAAGGTTTTTTTATATAGTTTGTCCAATGCCTTCACTAAAACTTCCCTTGTCACATCCTTTGAAATGTTGAATGCCATTGACGTTGGCAGACACAACCGTATTGTTCCTAGTGCATTTCTGTTGAGAATCTCCCATTCTGCATCTATCATACTCGTCGACTTCTTTTGATTTTCCACTCAATGGTAGGTACAAATATTTCTAATACATATAATCTTCTGTCTGCATCTTCCACAGATGGTAATTTTGGCCATTAAATTTCTCGACCCTAAAACTACCATTTTCCACCATTGCTCCCACTTGAACCAATAACCCTTCTCTCCTACAAGTTTGTTATCCAAATAGACCTACAACTCTGATACCAGTTGTTAGAAAATTATATATTATATGGCAATGGAACACATAAAATATTGAGGAAACACAAATGCAGAAACACATAAAATAAGAGAGATAGAAATATACGTGGTTCACCCATTTGGGCTATGTCCATGGAGAAAAAACGAGTCCTTCCTTTTATACTATCCAACAAAATGAAGAGATACAACCTACAACAGACCCGCTATAATTTCCTCTTCGTTCTCACACAACCTCTTTTCTCTCTCTCTCTCTCAGAATAATCATGCACAACCATAATACAATTACCTCATATAAACCGAGGGTTTTTTTTTCTAGGGAAAAAAACCATAAATTAACATAACTTCTATTGCTAGATCATTTTCCTAATGAACAACCTAGATTTACTACGAAATTATAATATTTTACAAGACAAATTTTCATCTATTTTTAGCTTTGGGGGTGATGCCTCCGAACCCTTGCTGGGTGGGGGGGGGGCGCTCTTTAAACTTAGCCATCGCCCCCCCTTGGACTCCCCTGGTGGCTATCATATAGGCGGTGTTTCTGCCCCGTTTAGGAACTGGGTGTTAGCGCTCAAATCTGCCTCAGGCTGAAATAAGGTAAGACTCAAGGCCACATCAAACCACGCTCAGCCTTGTAGCTAGCCCTACGAGGACAGGAGAGGGCTATCTTCGGGTCAAACTTGGTAAAAGGTAATCAAGAAGGCTTGAGATGACCGAATTGATAACTGATTTTAGGCTAGGTATTAAATACAAAGAGTTTAGGATTGATTTTTTATGATTTTGTTGAAATCAAGGGAAAGGCAATTTTGGTTGCGAGGATGAGGCACAGTTTTTGCAGAGGTCCACTTGGGGCAAGATAGGCAATTGTTTTGATGCCTTAAAGCAGGTGAGATGGATAGATCAGACTGGTGAGAGGCTAAGGAGAGCAATAGGTCTCAAGGATTCTCCTTAAACTAAAGAAAACATAGAATATTAAACAAATTTAAAGGTAGAGCATAACAATTTCATGGATTCTACCTTAACACTTCATTTGCTTAACAAGAGAAGATTCAATAGAGATAATGATTCACATACACAACTTACAAATAATGAGAGAAAAACACCATCAAGACATAAAGCCACATGGATCCCAAGTAGTGCTGCAAAACCTTGGTCTTCCTTTGCCAAAAATGCTGGTAAATATGTACAATATAGTCTCAAAACTATCCCAAGAGTCCAACTCTGAAAATGACTAAGAAAGTACATAATATAGGCAAGCTAACACATTTCCTTGCCTCTAGGAGTTGATCTCATCATCCTAGGATCTGTTTCAACCAATTCTAAACTGAGCACTACAAATTAGACAATCAAAACAACTTTCCTCTATAAGCTAGGAAACCAATTCATTCATTAATTTTTTGCCATTTTATGAATGAATCTTCTAGAATAGGTAAAAAGTTTCATGTCAACATGAAATTAAATCAATTACATCAAAGAGGATGAAAAATCCCACCAAAAAGTCAAAATTAGTCAATGCTGCGTTTTCCTGAGCTGAAGGTGCAAAACTGGCAAATTTTCCCAACGCGTAGCGCGCCATTTCTCTACGCATAGCGCACCTTTCAGGCCACGTTTGAGGCACTTCCCAGCATCCAAATTAGGCACAAGTGGGCTTGTTGGAAAGTTCTGGATGTCTACTCTCCATCCCAAGTGGAATTTCTCAATTTGGTGCCCATTTGCCCCTCCAAAATTGCAATCTCCCAAGACTGCTTTCTGTGTGTCCAAAAAGTGACAGAAGGTCATTTTTTGCTTGTTTTTTGACCTTTTGGGGGTTCAAATCTCCATGAAATGTCTTGGGAGTGGCTGAACAAGTGTAATTTGTCATGAAAAATCGAAAAATGCTGAGTTTTTGTGAAATGGACGTCCCCAACTTAAGGGTAGCGCGCGGCGCGCTACGCGTTGAGGGCAAAAACCTGCTTTTGGCACAAAAAATTCAAAATTGACCAAAATTGCTCCAAATTTCCTGAATTTTGAGCTGGAGGTGTATCATTGAGCAACATGCTCCCTCAAGGTGGCTTCAGCCAAAATCTGAAGTGGATCGGGCCTTTTCCTCCATTTTAGTGCCTTGGCCAATCGTCCTTTAAGTATCTTCATTTTTGCTTTGCACACATGCATGCGGGCCCAATAATGATTCTTCATGTGGCGGAGCATATCTTTGTCCCTGTTTGCCTTGGCTATCAAATTTTCTAAATGAGTGTTCACCCGAATGAGCATAGACCCTTGCTCAATAGGTGTCAAATCACCGGGTCTCTTGCGAGCCAAATTCCGGTCTTCTCGGATCCTCCGCAACTCATCAAGAGTGTGTTCATCCTCTAACTGCTTGTTGCGCTGCTCTAAGTATGTGATTGTCCAATTTTCCATTTCCAACTTTTGCTACAATAAGTTATTTTCAGCCTTTTGTTGCTGAATGATCTCCTTTAGCTCCGAGCTAGGAGGACTGATGTGAAGGTCAATGGTGTCTATGTCCGGATCACCTGATGGCCCCTCATCAATCATGGGCTGCTTGCCTCTCTCCTGTACCTGTGTTGCTGTCGAAAGCGAGGCCCCTTCCACCTGATGTGGAGATAACACTCGCTGTGCTGACGAAGAAGGCGAGACCCCTTCCACCTGGTGTGGAGATAATACTCGCCGTGCAGATGCAAATAAGGCCCTGCGGCCTCTCTGATATGTAACACATGCTGGAGTGCTGACATGCTAGGGCTCTGGAATGTGAAACTGATGTGAAGGCCCTCCCTCATCATGGACAATCTTAGGGGGTGGCTGTGGCACCATGAAGAAGTCGCGAGATATAATATTGTGGAACTTTAAGGTGGAAGTAGGGTTTGGGAATTTAGTAGGTTTTAAGGATTTTAGAGAGGAAGATTATAAAATTTTATGGGAAAATTTGAAGGAGAATGTTGATGAAGATGAGGGAAAAGAGGGATAAAAAATGGGCAACCTTGGATAGCAAAATATTTTGAAAACCTAGCACCATTAAGTCTTTAAATCTTCCACTGCGATGTAAGGTTTTGACTTCTCATTTTCATGGCATTTTAACATATTAATTTCTCATTCATCTTGCAAAACCAAAACTAGCCATGGAGGAGAGGCCCACCTGAAATTTGCTTGAGAGAAAAGAGGATTTGGTAGCTTGCTGGTAGTTTATTGGGAAAAAAACCCAACGCATAGTGCACCTTGCCCAACGCGTAGTGCCCCTCTAACGCGTAGCGCGTGAACAAAATTACACTGAGAAAATCTCCCTGAAGCGTAGCGCGCACCTAGCTACATAGGGAATTTTACATTAGGCTTTTGGAGGCCTTCTTGGTGTCGAAATCGGGCGCAGGATAGCTCGTTGGAAAGGTATTTGAATCTAATTTCCAAAACAACTAGAATTTTTCAATTTGGAGTTCATTTTCCTTGTAAAAAATCAAATCTCCCAAGACTGGTCAAAATGTGCCAAATGAGGCTGCCTCAAGGCAGAGTGCTGTTGCAGTCAACTTATGAATGTCTTCCTCAACTCCAAATTGAGCTCATGATAGATCATTGGAAAGATATTTATGTATAGTTATCATTTGACTCATCAAGAAATTCATTTGACCAACCAAGATAGGAGAAAATGTGATTTTCCCAAGGTCACTCCAGAGGTGCATTCGATTCTCCTGAGGCAACGATATTTTTGACATTTCTCTAAAACCATGACACTTGTGTAAAAAGTGAAGGAGGTTTTTCTTGTTTGGCATGTTTTGGACAAAAATCTCTCTCATTTTGCCAAAATTCATCTTTTATTGCTCTGAAACATCTTTTGAGTGAAACTTATCCCGATGTGTGGAACAAGGGAGTTTGTCGAAATGAAGCGAAATGAAGGGGATAGGGGGCTTCTAAATTATTGAGAAAATTTTTGGAAGTAGGGAGGGATGTTAGTAAGTAGAGGAAAGTGAAACCCCAGATATTTAGTGAGGGGAAGGGGTCCAAAAGGGCAAAACACAGGCCTAGCCTAGAAAATTGCCAAGTTGTGGCAAGAAACTAGGGTTTGTAGAAAAATGAGGAATTTGGGGAATCTCAATGATGGGAAGTGTTTAATAAGGTACATGAAGGATAGGGGAAGGTGTATGAACATCTGGATACAAGTTTTTCTAATGATTTGACCATCCAAGAGAAATTGCCTTCAAAACCCTAAGAGAGGGAAATGACCTTACCTAGGCGCAACTGAAGCATGAACAAGGTGTGAAATGACCCAGTGGAACTTGACGTGATGATGAAAACCCTATGAATGATGATAGACTCAGCTGAATAGCGACATAGACTGACATTTGGGCAATTTTGAAAAGAGTGAAAGCAAACCCTAGACCTAATGCCTAGTGATCAAATTTTGCTTGAAGACTCACTGAAATGACAAAATTTTGACCTTGACACTCTAAGACCACTTTGTAAGAGCATATTTGATCACTGGAGGAAGGCTGGAAAGACTGACACTAACATTGGCTCCAATGGGGATGGTAGCTCCTTGGAGGTGCCAAGAACTGCAGATCTTTGGGAGAGGAGACAGTGCCTCCATCCATTGGGCAATGGAGTCATTATTTGAATGGATAACACAAAACCTTTGACACATTTATTGAATGAAAACTTGACTGAAAACTGTCTGAAACTTGACTCAAACCGACTCGATGACAAATTGAAATGATGGAAAAAACTTGACTCTAACAAACTAACTCAAGACCTGAACTTAAAATTTAAAACTTGATGGCAGTACATAACCGCCTATGTTTCTTACAAGACAACATACCATCAAAATATATCATAATGCCAATGTAACCAATCAAGCAGATGCCTTCTTGACTGATTCTCCCAATCAGATCTCATGATCAACAATAGACACTGGTAACTGGGTATCCAAAAACATAGCTAACCATGATCTCCTTCATCACTGAACACAACAATAATCACTTTCACTGCTGACTGTAACAAATCCGCCATTGGATCCTGAAAAACATGAAGATTTGCCATTGCCACCTCCTGCTGATAGAACAAAATGTCCTTCGTTTCAAATTCTGATCTGTCTTTGTCATATGCTTCGGTAAAAGTATGCTCATGGGCTTCAAAAAACTCTGGACAAATAGATAAGGATATCTCCTCTTGTAAAAACATTTCAAGTCATGAAACATATGAAGAATCTAAAAGGTAATTCTGTATGCTATGATCTTCTGTAGTCTGACAATATGGTAGGTCATCTTCATATGATATCACAACCAAATTATCAAGTTCCTTATTACATTCTTCAATCATAAGGAAAGAAACTTCAGCTGGTTCTTGAAGTGCAAAAATAAAATTTTTATCATCTACCATAAATTCATCCAAAGGAACTTTTTCACTTACTTGAATGAAGATCTCATCTTGCTTTTCATGAACTAACTGAATTACCTCCTCATGCAGGCTCTGTTCTGATGGCATGAGAACATTTGGATCAAAAAATTTGTCTATGATCTCAACAACAAAACTCTCCTTTTCAGGATTCAGCACAAAGTATGCTTGGTCATCACAATCTGAATCTAGGACTGAAATAGCTGACTTGACTTTATCACATTCTGAAATTGAAACTTGACTTTCATGCATGTTGTCTTCTTCTATGGGCAGATCTGAAATGTCATTCTCCCTTTCATCATTTTCAGCCATATGGCACTCTTCAACTTGTTGATCTTGATTTTGCTGCAAAATTTCCTGAGCATCTTGATGGGAATCCTCTAGGTTCTCTTCATGTTGTTGAATTGGTTTCTCGTACAGTGCTTCCATGATCTCATCGTCCATAAAATTATCATCTTCATAATATTGCTCAAGTCTTTCAATAAAAGTAGAAGCATGTTTGCAACAGTCATGAACTAATTTTAATGATGGGTAAGATACTTGATATCTTTCAATGAATAGAACATGAAAATCCTTTAAACAGTAAATACAGGCCAGCGGCAAATTTTCATACCAAGATTGGGCTTCACCTTCAAGAGTGGCCAGGAATATATTCATCAAGCAATCTTCAGGAAAATCCACTTTCAACTTGTAAATATGCATATGAAATCTAACCAGATGTAAAGCAGCATCTTTCTTACCATCATTGTTAAACGTAGGTAGATTCCTTGACCAATCTACCTTGGGCATCTTATTCGGAAAACCTGGAATGTGATCTCGGCTCAGGGGAGTGTATCTTCTCATGATTCGGTCCATCTTGAGAATCTCACAGCTACTGATCTCCCTGTAGTGAAGTCACCATGAAGCATCGATTTCTGGATTGTTCAGTGAATGGAGTCGCGAGGTGAATGATTTCAACCTTATGATGTCTGATCGTTGTTCTCCATCAACCATCAGATATGAACTTGATACACGTACTGGGGAAATTTATAAGTTAAGTGTTACAATTACAAGCTACACCAGAGATTGACTGAAGCAGCGTTTATCTATTATGCACTCGCAGAGCAATGTGCAGTTCGAAGGCTACCTGGCGTGACTTCAGACTACATCTGTAGCTATAAATCAAATAACACTAACAAGCAAACCAGTTCTTCCCCAGTATGGTCACCACTATGTTAGCGCTCAAATCTGCCTCAGGCTGAAATAAGGCAAGACTCAAGGCCACATCAAACCACGCTCAGCCTCGTAGCTAGCCCTACGAGGACAGGAGAGGGCTGTCTTCGGGTCAAACTCGGCAAAAGGTAATCAAGAAGGCTCGAGATGACCGAATTGATAACTAATTTTAGGCTAGGTATTAAGTACAAAGAGTTTAGGATTTATTTTTTATGATTTTGTTGAAATCAAGGGAAAGGCAATTTTGGGTGCGGGGATGAGGCATAGTTTTTGCAAAGGTCCACTTGGGGCAAGATAGGCAATTGCTTTGATGCCTTAAAGCAGGTGAGATGGATAGATCAGACCGGTGAGAGGCTAAGGAGAGCAAGAGGTCTCAAGGATTCTCCTTAAACTGAAGAAAACATAGAATATTAAACAAATTTAAAGGCAGAGCATAACAATTTCATGGATTCTACCTTAACACTTCATTTGCTTAATAAGAGAAGATTCAATATAGATAATGATTCACATACACAACTTACAAATACTGAGAGAAAAACACCATCAAGACATAAAGCCACATGGATCCTAAGTAGTGCTCCAAAACCCTGGTCTTCCTTTGCCAAAAATGCTGGTAAATATGTACAATATAGTCTCAAAACTATCCCAAGAGTCCAACTCTGAAAATGACTAAGAAAGTACATAATATAGGCAAGCTAACACATTTCCTTGCCTATAAGAGTCAAGCTCATCATCCTAGGAGCTGTTTCAACCAATTTTAAACTGAGCACTACAAACTAGGCAATCAAAACAACTTGCCTCTATAAGCTAGGAAACCAAGTCATTCATTAATTTTTTGCCATTTTATGAATGAATCTTCTAGAATAGGTAAAAAGTGTCATGTCAATATGAAATTACATCAATTACATCAAAGAGGATGAAAAATCCCACCAAAAAGTCAAAACTAGTCAATGCTGCGTTTTCCTGAGCTGAAGGTGCAAAACTGGCAAATTTTCCCAACGCGTAGCGCGCCTTTCAGGCCCCTTTTGAGGCACTTCCCAGCATCCAAATGAGGCACAAGTGGACTTGTTGGAAAGGGCTGGATGTCTACTCTCCATCCCAAGTGGAATTTTTCAATT
This sequence comes from Pinus taeda, assembly GCA_000404065.3. Taxonomy (NCBI): domain Eukaryota; kingdom Viridiplantae; phylum Streptophyta; class Pinopsida; order Pinales; family Pinaceae; genus Pinus; species Pinus taeda. Next base: position 186,195 of record APFE031665935.1, read on the forward strand.
TGGGGGCCATTTGCCCCTCCAAAATTGCAATCTCCCAAGACTACTTTCTGTGTGTCCAAAAAGTGACAGAAGGTCATTTTTTGCTTGTTTTTTGACCTTTTGGGGGCTCAAATCTCCATGAAATGTCTTGGCAGTGGCTAAGAAAGTGTAAATTTTCATGACAAATCCAAAAATGCTGATTTTTTGTGAAATGGACCTCCCCAACTTAAGGGTAGCAGCGGCGCGCTACGCGTTGAGGGCAAAAACCTGTTTTTGGCACAAAAAATTCAAAATTGACCAAAATTGCTCCAAATTTCCTGAATTTTGAGCTGGAGGTGTATCATTGAGCACCATGCTCCCTCAAGGTGGCTTCAGCCAAAATCTGAAGTGGATCGGGCCTTTTCCTCTATTTTAGTGCCTTGGCCAATCGTCCTTTAAGTATCTTCATTTTTGCTTTGCGCACATGCATGCGGGCCCAATAATGATTCTTCATGCGGCGGAGCATATCTTTGTCCCTGTTTTCCTTGGCTATCAACTTTTCTAAATGAGTGTTCACCCGAATGAGCATAGACCCTTGCTCAATAGGTGTCAAATCACCGGGTCTCTTGCGAGCCAAGTTCTAGTCTTCTCAGATCCTCCGCAACTCATCAAGAGTGTGTTCATCCTCTAACTGCTTGTTGCGCTGCTCTAAGTATGTGATTGTCCAATTTGCCATTTCCAACTTCTGTTGCAATAAGTGATTTTCAGCCTTTTGTTGCTGAATGATCTCCTTTAGCTCCGAGCTAGGAGGACTGATGTGAAGGTCAATGATGTCTATGTCTGGATCACCTGATGGCCCCTCATCAATCATGGGTTGCTTGCCTCTCTCCTGTACCTGTGCTGCTGTCAAAAGCGAGGCCCCTTCCACTTGATGTGGAGATAACACTTGCTGTGCTGACGAAGAAGGTGAGACCCCTTCCACCTGGTGTGGAGATAATACTTGCCATGCAGATGCAAATAAGGCCCTGCGGCCTCTCTGATATGTAACACATGCTGGAGTGCTGACATGCTCGGGCTCTGGAATGTGAAACTGATGTGAAGGCCCTCCCTCATCATGGACAATCTCAGGGGGTGGCTGTGGCACCATGAAGAAGTCTCGAGAGATAATATTGTGGAACTTTAAGGTGGAAGTAGGGTTTGGGAATTTAGTAGGTTTTAAGGATTTTAGAGAGGAAGATTATAAAATTTTATGGGAAAATTTGAAGGAGAATGTTGATGAAGATGAGGGAAAAGAGGGATCAAAAATGGGCAAACTTGGACAGCAAAATATTTTGAAACCCTAGCACCATTAAGTCTTTAAATATTCCACATCGATGTAAGGTTTTGACTTCTCATTTTCATGGCATTTTAACATATTAATTTCTCATTCATCTTGCAAAACCAAAACTAGCCATGGAGGAGAGGCCCACCTGAAATTTGCTTGAGAGAAAAGAGGATTTGGTAGCTTGCTGGCAGTTTATTGGGCAAAAAACCCAACGCGTAGCGCACCTTTCCCAACGCGTAGCGCCCCTCTGATGTGTAGCGCGTGAACAAAATTACACTGAGAAAAGCTCCCTGACGCGTAGCGCGCACCTAGCTACATAGTTCATTTTGCAGGAGGCTTTTGGAGGCCTTCCCGGTGTCGAAATCGGGCGCAGGATAGCTCGTTAGAAAGGTATTTGAGTATAATTTGCAACACAACTAGAATTTTGAAATTTTGAGTTCATTTGCCTTGTCAAAAATAAAATCTCCCAAGAATGGTCAAAATGTGCCAAATGAGGCTGCCTCAAGGCAGAGTGCTGTTGCAGTCAACTTCTGAATGCCTTCCTCAACTCCAAATTGAGCTCCTGATATCTCATTGGAAATATATGTATGTCTAGTTATCATTTGACTCATCAAGAAATTCATTTTACCAACCAAGCTAGGAGAAAATTTGATTTTCCCAAGGTCACTCCAGAGGTGCATTCGATTCTCCTGAGGCAACGATATTTTTGACATTTCTCTAAAGCCATGACACCTGTGTAAAAAGTGAAGGAGGTGTTTCTTCTTTGGCATGTTTTGGACACAAACCACTCTCAGTTTTCCAAAATTCATCTTTTATTGCTCTGAAACATCTTTTGAGTGAAACTTATCCCGATGTGTGGAACAAGGGAGTTTGTCGAAATGAAGCGAAATGAAGGGGATAGGGGGCTTCTAAATTATTGAGAAATTTTTGGAAATAGGGAGGGATGTTAGGAAGTAGGGGAAAGTGAAACCTCAGAGATTGAGTGAGGGGAAGGGGTCCAAAAGGGCAAAACACAGGCCTAGCCTAGAAAATTGCTAAGTTGTGGCAAGAAACTAGGGTTTGTGGAAAAATGAGGAATTTGGGAAATCTCAGTGATGGGAAGTGTTTAATAAGGTACATGAAGGATAGGGGAAGGTGTATGAACATCTGGATACAAGTTTTTCTAATGATTTGACCGTCCAAGAGAAATTGCCTTCAA
>APFE031665935.1:194886-205230 GCA_000404065.3 Pinus taeda
ATTAAGAAATCGAACAACAAATCTGAAATGGAACAACAAACCTGAAATGGAACAGCAAACCTAAAATGGAACAACAAATCGGAAATGGAACAACAATTAAGAAATAGAACAACAACTAAGTCCAACAAGCAGTAACATCTTAGTCTATCAGATCAAATGCACTAACTGTAATATACAAGAATCAAACAACAATCCTTCACTCTTAAGGATGGATTGAATAACACACACAAATGGAACAACATTGATTACTGATAAATTATGGAACAACACTTGAAAACCACATATACACATAGCACACTCAAATAGTAATATGATCCAGTTATCACCTCAGTTAGAAAGAATACGATTGCATTTCAAGATAGAATAACATTATTCATAAATCCAAAAATCACAAAGAACAGAACTGCCAAGATGAATTCTGTAAGGTTAATGAACAAGTGCACAACACAAAGGCTCTGAAATGGAACAACAACAGTATTCTGTAAAGACTAGCAGTATTATATCAACACCTAAAGAACAGTAATATGATGCAGAGTCAATACAATAGTTATGTCTTCAGAAACCTTAAAACATAACAAAGCATGTGACATAAACTTATAAAACACATCAGGTTACCAAATAACGCCGATAAGCAAACCACACGAAAACCAAACGTAATGGTACAAGAGCAAGTGTCCTCCAGGGCCGGGCCCTTAGCCTCCAGGGGTACACCGCTTGAAGTTATTCCAGACTCAAAAATGAAATAGTAACCAAGTTTGTATTAATGCATCAAGTAAAATTACAGTAGAGCAGTTCTTAATGAGATTCGATGATCAAAGTTTTGGATCTTAAAAGAAATTACATAAAAGCATAACAATATCTAACTCTCTCCTCCCCGAGCTAATAGTGTTGCCCCTTTAATAAGGGTGACGACGAAGATATCTAAGTGCAGAAATAGATAAAACAACGATCCCTCAGGATCAAGGATCCTGAGGAATTTGTCGAACCGTTAGTCCTCAGTCATTTCTTTTCTTTCCTGCGCCAAGCTGATATCTCCACTTCCTTTCCTGGGTTGATTTGCTTTGATCTTGTTTGCATACGGTCTCCCGTCGAAGGGACATCGGTTAACCCGTCCTTGTCTTTTCCTTTGGAGTGGCAACTTCTCGTTTTTCCTCCGTCCTGCATAAGGAAATGACAATTGTTAGCATTTTCGTCTTGCATATTAATCTCACATGTTTTATTACAATTCTTTATCATTTTCTGAGTTCATGATGCAAAAAGGTTTGTAAATTCTAATGAAAAGACGCTGAAATAATCATAAAAAACATACCTTCTTTAGTACTCCACAATTGTCGTCCTATATGCCCATAGGGTCGCAGGCATTCTTTCATTCCAGTCATCCCTATTAGAAGATATGACTTTCATGAGTCCTTTCTCCAGTATCTTGTTAAATTCTTCTACTACACCATTGGCTTGTGGGTGGTATGGACTGCTCTTGTTGCATTGAACCATGAATGTCTTTAGCAGAGATTCAATGGTCTCGTTCAGGAAATGTGTGCCTTGGTCGCTTGTGAGGTTCTTCGGGCATCTGAACCATGAAATGATGTTCTCAAATATGAACCTTGTTGTTGTTTCTGTTGTGCATTCCTTTAGGGATGCCACTTCTGCCCACCTTGTGAGGTATTCTGTTGTTGTTATGATGTAACTTGCTCACAAATGCCTCGCCAGTGGAGAAATGGATCCAATGAAGTCTACCACCCACTTATCAAAGATTTGCACTGTGTGGACCAGATGTAGAGGCAGCTCATCACGTCTTGACGGCTTCCTGACCCTTTGACAAACGTCGCATGTCCTGGCAAATTCTTTAGAATCCTTATGGATAGTTCGCCACCATAGTCCTGCATGGAGTATCTCTCTTGTAGTGGCCTTCCCTCCTATATGACCTCCTGCAACCCCTGCATGGCACTCCCATAAGACATCATTCCTTTCATGCTGAAGGACACAACACCTCAGTATTTGATCTAAACTCATCTTGTAAAGGTGTCCTGTGATCAACTGGTAATCTACTGCCCTAACAACTAAGTGACATCTCTATGTTGCTATGTATGTTGCTGGGTAGTGACCAATTGTTAAGAATGAGGTGATTTCTTCCAGGTGGTCTAGGATTGCCTCTATTTTGAATAAATCAGCATCGGGCAATCAATCATCCACTGCTCCTTCATTCTCTCTTGTTTCCAACTGCGACAAATGGTTAGGTCCCAGATTGAGTCTATCGGGGTTTACCACTACTTCAAACATAAATTCCTGGAACAACAACAACCATCGACATATTCTCCTTTCTAGTACTAGCTTGTTTACTAAATACTTGAGAGAAGAATGGTCTATGAAGAATTTGAATGGTGTGCCCAGTAACTAGTGTCTGAAATTTTGGAGAGAGTAAACCATTGCCAGGGCTTCTCTTTCAGTTGTTGTATAGTTTCTTTCCGCAGTAGACAACTTTCTGCTAGCATAGTAGACAGGATGGTCCATGTTTTTCTCTCCTGGTTGTGCTAATACCACTCCCAGCACTACTCCTAATGCATCGATTTGCACAAGGAACATTTTTTTCCAATCAAGATACACCAATATAGGGGCGCTTACTAGTCTTTCTTTTAAGTTATTCAAGGTTGTCTGACAATCCGTATTCCAAATGAACTCTTCCATTTTCTTCAGTATTTTTTCCATTGGAGCTGTGATGGATGCGTAAATTCTGATAAATTTCCTGTAGTACCTCGTATGCCCCAGAGTTTCTCTAGTTGTTTGACATTGTGTGATTGTTCCATGTGGATAATCGCTGCAACCTTTGTAGGGTCTACATATACTCCATCATTGCAGATGCTATGGCCTAGTAGATTTGAAAAGGGGACTACGAAGATACATTTCTTGAGATTTAAGGAAATCTGGAATTGTCGGCACCTTTTGAACATTATTCTCAATAGGCTGGTGTGATTTTTCAACAGATTGCCTACCATCCAGTCATCCATGTAAACTTCTGGGAACTTATGAATATAATCTCAGAATGCAGCCATGACGATCCTTGAGAAGATTGCTGGTGCATTCTTTAGTCCGAATGGAATCACATTGTATGCATATGACCCCCACTCTGTAGTGAATGTTGCTTTCCTCTTATATTCTTCAGCTATTCTGACTTGGTGGTAACCTGAAAACCCATCTATGAATGAATACATTGTCTAGGACCTCATCACTAAAGGGTGTAGGAAACGGGTCATGCACACATGCATTGTTCATGCTTCTGTAGTTGACACATACTCTGATTTCAGTTGCATCCTTCTTGTTTTGAATAACTATCAGACTTATCCATTCGGCTTCATCCACTGGAAAAATTATTCCTGCCTCCAACATTTTGTCAATTTCCTTCTTAACTTTCTATTTCACCCTTGGGTTTAATCTATATGGTCTATGTTTCATCGGTCGGGCATCTAGTCTCAAGAGAATTTTCATTTCCCCAAGGTTTCCTTTTATTCCCTTCATTTCTACCACTGAAGAAGGGAATAGGTCTTGATATTCGTGCAATAGGTTGAAAATTTCTTTGGTGGCTTGCTCATCCCAGTAGTCTCCCACCGATGCTATCTTGGGCTTGTCCTTTGACCCAACGTTTTGCTTGCTCAACTTCATTGGTAGAAGGTGAGCACCTTCCATTAGGGGGCTCTCTCAGATGTCCCTCTCCCCTTCCATTTCCTCAAAGGCTAGGTGTCTCAGTCCCTCCAACTCGTCATCCTCATCTGGTCCTACGTCTACCCTGTCAGATGCTTCATATCTTGGCGACTCTATTTCATACAAATACTACAGAATTTTTTTGTCAAGCCCTCCCTCAACCAATAGCTTTGGTGTGAACATAGCTCCGTTTATTGATTGGAGTGCCCCTATCATTTGTGCCTTGTCTCCTTTGAATGAGAAGTTGCTGAAAAACTATACCTCCACGGTATCCCAATCTGCTGCCTGTTGACGAATCTCCTCTTGGACATACCAAGCTCAGGGAACAGTTCCGAGGGTATGTATAAATGCATGTACCCACCGATCCTTCGACATTTCTTTTCTTTTCCAATTGGTTATGCAATCCTTGATGTGCTCCTCGAGACTTGAGTCTCCCGTATATCTTTCCTTATCCTTTGGTTGATCTTCATCCTAGGCAAAGCTTTCCTTCATGGCTTGTTTGATGCTTTCCTAGTCTCTTAGTCTATTGCAATGCATTCTCCACCATCTTTTTGGAGTTTCCATGAGGCTGATACTTAGAAAGGAGATCCATTGATCCTGTGTCATTTCCCGGTCTTCTCTATCTAAGAAGGTGTCCACAGGTTCAAGGCCATGATACCTTGGGTACTCAGTTATATCTATTTATGCCTGGTTTACTTAGCTTATCATCACACAACGTCTAGTGGTCAGTTCGTGCCCCCTTCTACCATGCATCCCATGCAACTTCTGAACCTATTTTCGAGCTTTGGATACTTTGTCAGCTTATTGATGCTCCGGCCGTGGGGTTGATGTAGTCCTCCTTCTTCCCTACTGTGAGCATGTATAGTTGGTCTAACCCTCTTGGCTCATCCCTGTCATCTTCTCGTTCTCTGAACCTAGGTCCTTGGTAGGGGTCTAATGGTTGGGTCACCCTTAGCCCGTCTGCTTCGAAAATCATCAGTTCCTTCTTTAATTCTATGACCGCATAGTTCTCACATGCCCAATCAATCTCCAGGAGTGTTGGGTATGGGTCCTTGTCCCCCATGATGTTAATCACTTTGAATTATGTGTGTGTCTTCACCCCTCCCACATCAACCTCTACATTCTCCAATCTCCCAATTGGTAGTATGCAGTACTGATTTGCCATTCTTAGTTGAATTGGTGAGTATTTTAGTTGAGGCTTCCCCATTGCCTCTCAAGTTTTCCTAGGTAGGATGTTTACATCCGACCCTCAGTCTAGCATGGTGTCTCTTATCTGGAGTCTTGCCACTTGTGCATTGATTCAGAACTCCTTGCCGCTTCTTCACTTGTTCCGTTTCACTCTTCTGGAAGCCTTCTCTGGTAGCCCTACGCATGGTCATTCCACTTCCTCTTTCTCCATGGATACCGCAACCTTTAGACTTTTTCTCAACTCCTTCAGCATGTCTTCATCCTCAACAATTTTCAAGAATAGTTTAAACCATTTTCTAATTGGTTGGGTGTGATCAAGCATGTGATCTCACAGTATTTTATTATCTTTCTGCTTGGTCATCCCTTCGAACAACTTAGCTGCTTCTTGATAGTATTGCTTTTGGCATTCAGGTTGATACCCCTTCTATGGAGACGTTGCTTTAAGGATTAAGGGGGGGGCCTCTGTGTAGCGTTCCTCCCCTAGTGACTATATTAATATTGGTTGTGGGGAGGCTGTCATCGATCCGTGGTTCAACATTCACCAAGTTGGCCCCTCTTTGTCTAGTCCTTTCTTCCCACTTTGCAATGAGTTCCGGACAATCCTCCATTGTGTGGGTATTAATTCTACATTCCAAGCACCAGGGTCTCCTCGGAAGTAGACATTCTTTGGCAACATGCCCTTCTTGGTCATAGTTGTAACACCTCACAGGCCCTCTTCCTCCTGTTCTTCCTCCTTGCTCCCCCAGTTTGACTCATTGATCCTAAACGTGGATCTGTCCAGCCTTTTTGCTAGAGCATCCAATGCTTGGCATTGATCGGTGTGATGTGTCGTTGATGCACAATACTCACAGTAGGTGTTATTGCAGGCATTAGAGTACTTTTTCAAAATAGGGCACATCCAAGGTAGGTGTCCATATGCCCTACATACCTCACAAAAGTCTTGATTATTCCTCCTTGGGAAGGCCCCTTGCACTCACACTGCCGCAACTCTTGTAGTTGGTGGGGCTCCAGACAACCCCACAACCCCACCTGGATGATTAATCCCTCGCAACCTCAGTCATTCTGCCATGACGTGCCCATCCACCATGAAGTGGGTGCACCAAACGTTGGGTTTGGTTGGACGCACTAGTTGAAGATCTTTCAGTTTCTCCGTCAAGGTCGCGATGTGGTTCTGCAGGCCTAAAATTGATGGATCTTGTAGGCTCACTCCTCCCCTGTACTCATGCGAGTATCCCGCCATAGATTCTATGTGTGATGCTTGTTCCAATGCATCCTGGAGGGTTCCTATCTTCTATTGTGTTAGTGGTTTTCTGGTAAAAGGAAATGGTGCCTTAATGAATCAGTCTCGCTAGTGGTTTGGGTCCAGAGTGTAACTCAACTTGGAAATGGCCCCCTTAAATCTTTGCATGAGCTCCCAAGCCATCTCTCCTTCCCTTTGCTTAATTTCCCATAGTTTCGATAGCCCTTGCTAATTGGTCTGTGGTACCTTGAATTCCTGCACAAATCCTCTCTTAATATCATCTACTGTGGGGTTTTGATTTTGCTCCACCCACTTTATAAACCAACGTAGAGCCCTTTCCCTTAGCGTGGTTTGGAATTCTTCTTCCCTTACATTATCTAGAGTCTGACTGGCCCTCCAAATAGCTTCTCAAAGATATCAATGCTACTCTACATCCTCGTTTCCTCTTCCCGCAAATTTGGGATATCTGATAAAATATCCCGCCATACTTATCTGGGTAGGAGCTATCAGTACAAACCCTTTGCTCCCTAACTCCTAGGATCCCTGTAATCCTAAATTACTGATATTATTAGTTCCTGGGTCGCTCCCAATGTTGAACTTGACTCGATATTTCTCCCGCGCACTATATACTCGCATTGCCTAAGCTAAGCTAATAAAAAATTCCTCCGGATTGTGATAAGGTATCAAGGGAAGATCAGCGGAAATGCTATCTATGTCTTGGGAGTATTGTTGCTGACTCTTAATAGATGCTTCCTCTTTACTGAATAATCTCCTCACCATCTCGCCTGTATCCTCTTTGCTTCCTTCTTCATGCCCATGCGACCTCTTCTCTTACGATCTGTCTGTCGCAACATGTACTTGCGTTATGACTTTTGCAACCTACAAGGAAGGTCCATCCTCATTTCCCTAATTCCTCCATCTTCTTTCACTACTCTTTCTTTTCCCAACACCTTAGTCTTCTTCCTTTTTGACTCGGGGTTTTCCCTTCACCACTCCTACTTGGTGGGCCCCCATCCTTTTACTCCCCAGAGTCTGAATCACCCTCGCCTGCCACTTATCCACTAGCAGTGCCCTTCTTTGCACCTTGACATCTCTTGCTTTCTTCAATTCTTCGACATCCATCCCTTCAGCAGCATCTCTATCCCTTAACCGACAACATTCCCCCCTCTATGTCTGCCCGCAGTACAGGGGATTTACGCTTCCATCCCAGCAGCAGGCGAAGTCAATAGTCCTTCTTCCACCATAAACATTTTGATCCATGTCAGGACTTACCTCATCAACTCACCTCTCAGTCCCAAGCCAAACACAGCTTCTTATTTTGAGAAAGATTGATAACTCTCTGCTACAAACTCAACTATATATCCCTCCACCATAGTCCTTACCCAAAAGTCGATTGCTTTAGTCAGATCATTATCCAACTATTGCAGCAGGGCGACATTTGACGGAGTCCATCTTCGACGAGCTGTCATTGATCCACCTGACTGAGTCTGTCTCTTCAACCTTCTTAACCAATTATACAAGTCCTCTGGGAACTTGCACCAGAAAATTTCATATTGATCGTTAGTGCCATCAACATATAAAAATTCCCCGCTTACCTTTCTGATCGGTTGACTTCTACGGGTAGCCCTCTCTGCTACAAACTGATCTACTCTATGGTTCCACCAATCCCTGACCTCTCTCTTAAATATCCTCAACACCATAGTTTGAACCAGTTCTCGTACCTTCAGGTCCAGGCAACAAAACCATTTGTTGGCTTGTAAGAGTCATTAGGGGGAAGACCCTGGGTTTGGGCACAAGAGGCCAATAATGGTCCGTTGTAGTCTAGGAAAACACTGGAATTTTCACCTTATCCCAAAGGGCAAGCAGTCTCACCCGAGGCTCACCGTGACCAAAACCGAGAAGGGTTTAGCATGGAGTCGTGAAAGTCTTAACCGAGTTGCATTCGATCACATATATAGACACATTATATATAACAAAGAGGTCACATCATACTCGTGATATCATACAGACTACCGATTACATGCAATTGATAATACATTCAAAAAATTTCAAGATTCATCATACACAGGGCCCGGATACATCACAAGCCGCAACTGATCTTAGCAGGTATTTATATTAATCATAACAATAAAACATTACAATATCACTCGACTTCCGCCATAAACAACTACATGAAATACCCAACTCACTTCCACGAGTTCTGTTTCGCTTCACGAACGATGTCTTCCTAGCTCCTGCAACCCATGGAGTATTCACTCAATGAACCTTTGACGTAGCACGTGCATTCATCACATACTATACAATACCCTTAATTTTACTACCTATTGGAAAATACCTCTAAATATCACATTATTTAACCCCCTACCAATATGAACCCAATACACCTTCCCAATTAAAAAAAATCCTTACTTTCACTATATATTGTAGGTATCCAATTTCTCATTAATAATTTGTATACCACTTTATATTTTTTTGTTAACTTTGAGCTCCATTTTTTATACCTACCAATATAAAAACCCTTTAAACCCTATTATATGCTCAATATATTATGTCATTTTTTTGTCAATATATATCCCCCAATATGAATGCACGTGAAATACTATTGCTTGCCCAATGAAGCCCCCGTGCTGCAACCTTCCCTCCGTCTGCTGCAACAGGGATCCTTTCACCTTCTCTAGACCTCATAAAATCTAACCCCTCTCCTTTCCTGGTCTTCTCCTTTTATATCCTTCTCTGTTACTTGGACTGCCAGTTCTTGCCCTCGACTACCTTTGCCTTCTGTTGCCACGTTGCCATAGCTCTTGCGCAATTGCTTGTTCTGCCAACCAACTGTTGTTGCCACCCGTTTCCTTCTTGTCCCTTGCTCAGCCAAAATTTGTCAAAACCTTTTCAAAATTTAAACAAAGGCCCCAATAATGTAGTAATAAAAGTAAATAAAAGAACACAGTAGACACAAGAATTTTAGGTGGAAAACCGCCTTCGGGTAAAAAACCATCGAACACTTTGCTAATAAATTGTTTAATATTCAACCCCAACTGAAATGAAAGCAAAAACTTCCTAGAATTCTAGAAAAATCATTCTTCTCCAACTCCAACTAGAAGGACGCCCCAACGCCCTAGTTTCTTCAGTAGTCAACTAAATGGATGCCCCAACATCCTAGACCAGCCCACCACCCTGACATGTTCACAAGCTCCAACCTATAGGTGAATTCATGCACTAGCCTAACATCTCCCTGCCACCCTATAATGACTGAAATGAGACAAGAGTGTGGATTTCCGTACCAAGGACAACAATCCATGATACAATATGATTTACAATGATTTTGACCGAACACCCAATCACACTATGACCTGCAACCCAACCATGACATCATCCCAACAGATACTCCTATAACTCCCAATAATTCCTTTTTGACTTTAGGAAAATTGACTCTTCTACAATAATGACTCTTCGAATGATGACACTTTTACAAATGAATCTTTACAATTTTACAATGATGACTCTTGGTCTTGACACTTCTTCACAATATACGGATGGTTTTCATGTCTTCAAAGGATGTCTCTTGGTCTTGACACTCTCCAATTGGTTACATTGTCAGGAATGGATGGCCTGAAAAGTAATTCTACTGAAAACCTATCTGGACTATAGTCTTCGGAAGGGAGCAGCTTGGAAGCGACATTGGCCAGCAAATCAGCTACGGAATTCTGTGCCCTAGGAATGGAAGATATATTGAATGCTAAAAATTGGGAGGTGAGTTCTTGTACCAACGATTGATAATGCTTAAGATGGTTCGAAAGACAATGGATTTTATTCCTTACATGTTTGACAATAATCTCAGAGTTGCCAAAGACCTTTAAGTACAGAACTTTGAGGCCGATTGCTTTGTACAGTCCTTGGACAAGCACTTCGTACTCGGCTGTGTTATTAGTGCATTCAAATTCTAATCTACAGGACAACATTGTTTTTTCTCCTTGCGGGCTGACCAAAATGCATCATGCTCCTGATCCTTCACTGGACTTAGATCCATCAAAATATAAAGACCAAAATAATGAATTATCTATAGTTTTTGTTACAACATTCTTAGTAACATTAACGCATTTAGACCTGTCGGTCTGTGAAAAGTTTTCAATCTATGATGCGAAATTATTGACTGAGAAAGGGGATGGCTGGGCAATATAATTGCCGAAAAATGACTCTGAAGAATAGTTTCCTAGGATATTATT